>APFE030919761.1:38429-85470 GCA_000404065.3 Pinus taeda | reverse complement strand
AGAAGCCCACTATTGTTATTATTGTTCCCTTACATTATTATTGTTATGTCAGCTCTGATTATATTATGACCCCTTAGACTCCTATATATAGAAACGAGGCCTTGTCATTTGTATCATCCAATAATTGCTCATTTGTGTAATGTAAAGGAGGTTTCCCCCTCAAAGAGGCTGTATTCTAAGGTATTGATCTATCTTTTCTATCTTTTTGTGAGATGGTTTCATAACAGAAGCCTCTAGCCACAGATATTGCCTTATACTTATCTATACTTCCATTTGCCGCATGTTTGATCTTGTAGATCCACTTAGAAGTTACCACAAATTTGTAGTCATGCCTAGGTACGATCTCCCAAACTCCATTCTTCATAATACATTGATACTCTTCATTCATAGCATATTTCCATTCTTGATTATTTACAACCTCTTCAAAAGTGGACGGTTCTGCTTCTATTAGTTTTTTCATGTAAGCATCATACCCATAATATCTCTTGGGTTTCTTGTTTTCTCTAAATGATCCTTTCTTTGCCCCATGACCTCATACATCAAGTAGTGTAGATTTCAACCAATTAGGTCTTTTCCTTGTTTCAGGGATGACCACAGGTTGAACATGTTCAATAGGACCTTCTTCTTCATGGTGTGATTCTTCTTCTCCCTTGTCAACTTCTTCCTCAAATACTGGAATTTCCTCATCATCAGGGTCAATGGAAATTTCCTTTTATTTCTTGAAAGCTATGCTTTCATCAAATATGACAGCACGGCTGAATTCTATGTGATGTCATTCTTTCATGTAGATCCTATAAGCTTTCTATGAGTTGTTGTATCCAACAAATGTTCCCTTCATGCCTGAAGGATCCAACTTCTTTCTCTTGTCCTCTGGTATATGGATATATACAGGACAACCAAACATCCAGAGAAGATCTATAGATGGCTTCTTACCAGCGAACACTTCCTTCATAGTTTTTTTGTATAGCGATCTGTGGGGACTTCGATTCTGAATGTAAACAAATGTATTTGTGGCTTCTCCCCATAGAAACTTAGGTAGATCCTGCTCGTGTAACATTTATTTTACACTTTCTTCAATGGATCTATTCTTTCGTTCTGCAACTCCATTTTTCTTGGGATTATTGGGACTATCAACGCCCTCTTAATCCCAGACTCCTTATAGAATGCTATAATCTTTTTAAATGTATATTCTCCTCCATTATCATATTTTAGTATCTGTATTCTTCTTTCTGTAAGGTTCTCTACTTCAACTTTGAATTCTTGAAATTTTGTAAATACTTCATCCTTGGTTTTAATTAAGTAAACACAGGTCTTTCTTGAATGATCATCTATAAACGTGACATAATATAGATGACTCCAAGTGATTTAGGAGTCATAGGGCCACATACATCGGAGTGAATAAAATCCAACATTTCTTTTGACCATGAAGCACTGCTTCCAAATGGTCTCTTGTTATTCTTACCCAATGAAAATACCTTACATACTCTTTCATGATCTTCCTTCAATTCAGGAATTCCATCTACTATGGAACTTAGAGTTAGAAGGGTCTTGAAATGTAGATTACCAAATATTCTATGCGAGAGTTTACACAGGCTAATTTCAATGTTAACTAGGGCCTGGGCCACAAGAGATATCAGTCTGTAGAGTTTTCCTTCTCGAATGCCAATGAATTTAGCTTGTTCTATACTTGAGTCTCTACCCCATAAAATAATCTTAACATCAATGAAGGCTACTCTATCACCTTTATCTTCTAAAATTGAAATGGAAAGTAAGTTCTTATGAAAACCTGGAACAAATAGAAAGTTGTTGAGGTGGATGTTGCTTCCATTCTCCAACTTTATAGAGGTTGATCCAATACCCTTTACATGATAAGTCTTGTTATGTCCAAGTTCCACAGAATATGTGGATTTTTATTCTGATAGGGTCTTTAATCGTTTGGAATGGCTATTCATGTTTCTTGATGCACCACTATGGGTAAATGTCTTCATCTTGGAATGTGCCAGAAAGAGTTGAGGAGAGACCTTCATCCTTTTCCTTGATTGATACCTTCTTTGAAGAAAATAAGAGACTCCATGATTCCTTGATACCTTTCTTGAGATGGCTTGCTATCTTCTTGATGAACTTCTTCACTATAGAGGAGATCTTCATGATGCCCTTAGGTAACCTTAGCTCTGATACCATGTTGAGAATTCAATAGGGCAATGAATATGTTAATTATACTTAATTTTATAACTGTTTGTGTTACATTTTTCCTTATTATATTTGTTCCTTATTATTATAGTGTGAAATACATCAAACAACTACCAAAACAATAAGAACAATGACACAGTACATAGGCTGCAAGACAGGGGAAAAACCCCTCCTCTTGAGGGGAAAACCCTTAAATATCTTCTCTTCTTATAGATCCTCCAATTGACGAATACCAAGACCTTGTGTCTCAGACAAATACCATCCAAGATCAAGATCAACTCAGCCTCCTACTACAAGAACTTCGGCCTCCAACTACAAATCTGAAATTTTGTCTGCCTGACAATTGCTGCAACTGCTAGTGCCCCACCTGAAGACTTCGATCTTTTTCCTAGAGCCTCTTCTTCCATTCACTTGCCTTTCCTTGAGAATTAGGGTTATATAGATACCGTAAGTTACCTTTACTTGAATTCTTTCCTCTCTTTCTTCCAATATCAAACTAGATATAACCCTTGCATAGAAACCCTAGATTGGACTTGCACGTGGGAGAGAAAGCTATCCCAAACACTTCGAATTCCTTCGACCTCTTCTTCATCCTTCTTCTTGGACCTATTCTTCATCCTCTTATTCACATAGAATGAGAGATGAATGAGTGATCCTTTGGATGGTGATTTCCTCTCTTTATATAGGCCTCTTCAAGGGGTAGACGTGGCTCTTCACTTAGGCCGACTTCACAACATCTAGGTTGACTTGATCTTAGAGGGAATTTTGACACTTTAAAGAAAAAAAAACAAATTTCATTTTCAAGATACAATGTGCCCATTAGGGTATTCAATATATGACAATGAATATTAGGCCTAGGACAAACCCTAGAAGCACTCAATCGGTGCTTGACCTATAAAATAAAAGAACTTGAGCATGAAACCCATGGTCCAATAATAATAATTTCTTTTCATTTTATAATTTACAAGAATAATTTTCATACTTATGAAGACCAAACCTAGTTACACATTTTTCAACAGAAATTTCAAGGCCCCCCTAAATAGTTCAAGAAGGGACTTTTCAACATTTCAGAGAGCTTCAGGGAATACTTTCTCATTTCTCTTCCTCTTTGAGTCACTTCCTTCAATATTATTGGATGTTGGTTAATGTGCCTGTAGTCCACATGAATTATTCTTCCTTTTTTGCTATATGTTGGGACAATCTCTGCTCAAGTGTTCCTCTCCATATTACCAACATGAAATTGGATTTCTTTTCTCTTCATCCTTATGAGGTCACTTTCTAGCCTTTCCAACATGATTTTTGTATATATCTAGAGAGGTTGATGCTTGTTGTAACAACCCTTACATGTATGTTAGGTTTTTTAGTAGCATTGTATTAAAAATTTCCTACTCCTTTTTCTTCTTAAGAAGCCTTTTATTTTCTACTTTACAACTCTTCAGCTCAACTTTTAAGCTCCCAAAGGGATTTGCTTTATCAGGGGAAATTTCCCTTTCTTATTCACGATGGAATTTGTCTATTCTATGTTGTAACATATTATTATCGATGCTTTTAATTCTTGCAATAATTAAGTATTCTTATGTGTTTTCACACACACCTTGTTAGTTATATCGGCATAAACAAATTGACTTGTTATCTTTCCATGCCAACACCCTACACGCTAGCATGATGTATGTTGATCTGTTTTTGGTCACACATATAGAATTCATGTCAGCCACATATTATAACAATAAAAAATGCATATTATTATGTCTATATTCACATCATCACTAAGTTAGAATCAACCTTTTACCAAGAATCGTAGCCAAAACAACTACAAGCTTCAAAAAATCAGTTAGAAAACAACTAATATATTAGAAAATGCCATTATATCAATTCACAATTTTGATATCAATGCATGCATTCAACACACAATTACTAATAAAATTCTATAGTCAGTACATATTCCAACAATTGAAAAGAGTACATGAAGACATTTATACCCATACTAGTCAGCGAGTTTAAAATCAACATTTTACAAAAATTAGCACCCATGACCTCTATAAGTTTAAAAGTATATTATGCTGCAATTTATAGCAAATAGTATCAAAAGAATGGAAAATTACTCATCAAAATAAATGTTAATTATTTGCATCCAAAGCTCCTCAGATATAGTATTGAACCTTAACGTTTCATTCCATCTTCTCTTGAACCAATCCGATCAAAGTGTTGAACCTAGATGCTCTGATACAACTCTATAACACTCCTTCCTACCCCCTTGGATAATCCAGGCTGAATGGGAGGTGTTACTTTCAATTAACCCAATCTTCGTGGTCTCGTTATGAAGATGGGGTTATAAAAATCCTCAGTCTCAAAAGTTCCAGAATCAATTTTTGATATCACTATTGGAATGGGCGTGTTGAGAGCTTTTCGACTATCTATATTTTATCTTGATTGGATACTTGAATTAAAAGTTATGGCTATTTAAATATTCATCTTTTAAGTTCCTTTCCACATCAACCAACCCTCCAGATGGCTAGCCAAGTGACATATGTGGTGATGCCACATTGTACTCCACTTTGGCATGCATCTAGCCTTGTGAGCATGCTAACGCCATCACGCCCAAACATGGGAAGGGAACAACAAAGACAAGTGTTAGATGGAGAGTGCAAATTACGTTAACTAATAGTAGAATCTACGTCATGTGTTTTCTGTCAAGTGCGCTCACCACCCCGGGACACCACCATGGACTATTGGCACTAGACAAAAGGCACGACAAAGATTTCTCCATTAGTCAATTCCAAAAATTGATGTCACAACTTATGTCACTCCGTGCCCAATCTACCTTGCTGATGTCACATGAACATCATTATGATGATACCCTACCATGGGGAATTCGCAGAGGGTGCCATGTTTCATACAAGACCAACCCTATTGGCTACCTAAAAAGCCCATTTATGCCTACTACGTATTACACAGCAAATGTACCACGTTAGTGCTCTTTCCATGTCATTGATCCATGACAACCAAAGTTACATGTGACATTCCACATGGCCATACTTAGCTTACGTGGCACCTACCACTTTAGGCTAAGCTAGAGGTCCCATCGAGCCCTGATCCTCCTCCTAAATAAATAAAATCTCGATGTATAATTTTCTGAGGCAGTCCATGCTTGTCCTTCCATTAGGCCTCCACGTCAGCATGCCATTGCACCTCCATGCCGAGATGCAAAGGAGGCCCAAACTTGAAACTGTGCATGACATAGTGATAAGAACACAATATCATGTTATTAAAAATTCTTGTCATATGACTTCTATTATAGTACTTGTCCTTCAACATGTTACTGCCCGACGATGTTGGCGACACGAGATTAAGAATTAATCTCTACATTAACACTTAATCCTCTCTAACTCTATGATTAAGAGACATAAACGATGATTAACCCATGGATTAGTATAATCCATGATTTATCCAATCCTTTGAAATTTTTACTCAATTCCCTAATAATTTATCAAGGCTCATTTTGCTTGACTTCAACCTCACTCTAGCATGACACCCATACTCAATTCTAAACATCTTGGTTAAACTTGTTCATGTCCAAGCGTCACTAAGGTGTCGATATTTTTGTAGGAATAAAATCCATGTTCCAACACAAGTCTTTCAATGTGATATGCACACTTGATTTCAGGAAATGAATTTATTAACCAAGTCATCAGGCACACAGAGAGTCCCTTCAACAATATCTCAACAACAAGATCCTCAATCATAATAGACATCACCATAACATTGCACATGCCGCAACAACTTAAAATTGATTAATAAAACATTCATACATAGAATTGGCCATAGGCCTTTCAATAACCTTTAAATAATAGGTATTTATGGCATTCATACACGTAATATAATGAAATAAAATACATTAACAACCAATTTTTCATGTCAATGAATCAAGTATACATAGATAAGAACTCATATTATACCAACTGAGGAACCTCAAGCATCCATGCTCTTGACTACCTCCTCTTCTCAAAGAGAGTCAACAACCTTCAACAAGATAATGAACTGTGATATTTTCATCATGGTACATTACATAAAACTTATACCATAACTAGTTAGTTGAGGCGTATTAAACAACTATGCATATTCATGTAATAACATTGTAAACCATTAGGATTAAAATTGCACACAGGTCCATAACTTTACCATGATCTTGAGGGTGTGAAAAGAAAGCACTCACTATGAACAAACAAAGATCTCAACAAGCAACTAGAGGCGAGACTAATCCATACTCATAGCACATAATCTGATCTACCAAAGAGATGGTCCACAAACATGGTTGTAACAATGAGCCACCAACTTAGGAATATATAAGGTGTTGAGGCATATGAAGTAACATATTAGTTTTATGATGATTTTCAAGCACTCCATCATAGACATATTAAGCAACTTGAAATAGATTGATAAGTCTGCAACCACATAGCTCAAGTAACTCATAATAATCACAAATACATAGGTTAGCTGGCCAATTTTGATTAAACGATGAATCATGCATCCTCATATAAATGGCATAGGATAAATTTTTGGTCATGAATCCAATAATTCATATTACAATATATAAACTAGCATTCATAATCCAAGAATATTTATTTGAATCAGTTTGAGATGGTTGGAAATTGAAGGAGGGATTTTCACTCTCCACCCAACCATAGGCCAATTACACTACAACCTTTCTTGCATTTTGTCACCCCTGAGATAAATCCAAGGTTTGAGGAATTTGATTTAATAAGGGAAGTTTATGCTACTGGTTCACTCATTTACTGAGCTTCCTACCACCCACATAGTCTTAGACAACATGGTACCAAACACAATTATGTTAATTGGTTCCCTAAGTCATAGAACACAAGCTCGAGGTCACCAAGCACTAGCTCCAAGCTAGTTAAAATTCAATAATTAGCCCATCTCTACCCCTGATTAGCCATTTCATACCTTCACCAATATGCATGCCACTTCGCTTCAGTCTTGGATTCCTCCTAATAGTAGCTAGGACCAATGTATGCAAATGAGCGAGAACTGAGGACGAGTCCCCAAAATTTCTGGAAGAACTCCCCTCTTTGCCTCTCTATGTTGTCTATCTTCATTTTTCTCTCTTCTTCGACAATGCCATCTCCTCTACTTTTCCTTTCATTCCTTTCATATTCCTCTATAATCGGTGCATCCCTTTCTTCTCTTCACATCCTAGCATGAATTCCCATGCTTTCCTCTATCCAATCCCATCTTTGACAGGTGTTAGGTGTCAGGTGGTGGCTTTCCACTTCCTCCCTCTTTGAGTACATCTGGAACTATTCACTACATGCAGTAGGTATCCAACATGCAAGCAACATGTGTAACCCACTAGCATGCCACTAATAACTAAATCTTTTGAATTCAGCTAGTAGGGGGTCGCAACTTTAGGAAAAATAGATAGGTAGAAAACTCCCCTCAAACCAAGTATCCATAAGGCTATCCAACCTTTAGTTGCATTAATTAAATAATAATAATAATATGTTTAATCAAAGGTCCAACAAGTCATAGTCCTTCTGTTAGGTCCCTATAACACTAGTGTTTTCCCTCATTGTTATTAGTATAGCCCCCTTATTTTTATTTTTGTGCCCATGTAGTCCCCATATTGTTATTGTTGTGCCCTTACATTAATATTGTTATGCCCACTGCAATTATATTGTGACCCCTTAGACACCTATATATAGAAAGGAGGTTTTGTCATTTGAATCATCGAAGAATTGTTCATTTGTGTAATGTAAAGGAGGTTTCTCCCTCGAAGAGGCTAATTTTGAAGCCATTGATCTATCTTTTCTTCTATTTTGTGAGCTAGTTGCATAACATTTGGTATCAGAGCATTGGATTCTAGGGTTTCACTGTTTCAAACAGGACATCGTAGATTTTTCACTATAACATTTGTTCTATGAAGCTTCAAAAGCAGAAATTTAAACCCATTTTAGCCGACATCGTGGTGAACCTTATTTACAAATTTTAGATCTTGTCTTGCTATATTTTCAGAGATATGATCCGAGGAAGTTAGGGTTCTTGCAGACTCCAGAATTCCATCTCAAACAGGAAAACTTGGGAAAATCGTCATAACTTTCTCTCTGAGCATCAAATTCAAATTTTGTAAAATGTGATAGAAAGAGGACGGACTTTAGGCTATTGGGTATTGTTTTCAGAGCCGAAGGTTAAAACATTGACACATGGAACTTCATACAAGTTCGCTCTAGTGAACCCATTTATAATAAGGTCATCTTGGGAGATTGGTCATAACTCTTCCTTGGAGAATCCAACTTTGATCAGACTTGTGGAGTTGGAAAGATGACTCAAAGGTCTACCATATGACGTAATTTCAAACATTGGAGGTCTGAAATTTTAGAGATACATTAGATTCTATATCGAGCTCCTACAAAGAAAAAAAGAAGAAAGTGTGTAGTCTTTTTAAAAATTTACATAAGTTTTGTTTGAAAAATTAGTTTGAAGTGATTCAAAGAGAATAGTGATGCATAATTATCATTAATTTATGCCCCAAATAAATAAAATGGAAACACCTAGTTAGTAACCCAAAATCTCTACTATGACTCATGAAGAAGAAGAAGAAATGCAACATTGAAGATTTGAAGAAAGACATGGAAGGTTTGAAGGGAGGTTTGGCAAAGTTGCTACAAGAAATGCGTCCTAATGGAAAAAAGGTAGTAGAGGAAACTCATGATGAGAATAAAAGAAATGTTAACGTTGGATTGAAGACCCACCATATTCCAAAGATCGATATGGGGAAGTTTTATGGCAAGGATCCCATAACATGGATACTACATATGGAACAATATTTTAATCTCCATAATGTGCTAAACACACAAAAGGTATGCATTAAAACTTTATATTTAGAACCCAATCAATTTGTATGGTATCGATGGCTTTGCTCTCTTAAAAAAATTGTCACTTGGTCAATTTTTATGGAGGAAATGATAACACATTATGAGGATACAAAGAGAAACACCTTCTTTAGCCAATTGATAAATCTCAAACAAAAGGGTTCAATAGTGGAGCACATTGAGGACTTCCAAAAATTGAATATAAGGGTAAATGATATTCCAGAGGAGCATAATATTGATGTCTTCATAGGAACTCTAAAGGATAACATCCAACATGAGGTTCGCCTTTGGGAACCTGATTCATTGGAGAAGCCATTTAGGTTGGCAAGAAAAATTGAAATAAAAATTATGGCAATAAGGAAGCTTACCACTCAAAACTATAAAGATGGAAGTATGGTTGCTCTTATCCTTCCACAACCTAAAAGGTTGACATCACAACAATTGGAAGAAAAAAGAGAAAAAGGGATTTGTTACAGTTGTGATAGCAAATACACTAAAGGTCATAAGTGTGCTGAGAAGAAATTATTTTACATCGATTGTGAAGAGGAGGAAGAAAATGAAAAATAAACATCAAAAGAAGAGGATATACACCGAGAACCAACCACAGAGAAAGAAGAAATGAATCTGACCATATCTCGTAATGCATTGGCAGGAATTACCACTCCTCAAACTCTCAAGATAGAAGGACATATCAAGAAGAAAAAGGTAATAGTGTTGATTGATTTTGGTAGTACCCATAATTTTATTCATTGTAAGATAGCCAAGGAATTAAATTGCTTCCTATATCCAGCACTAGAGTGTCAAGTGATGGTTGCAAATGGAGGAACCATAAATTGCTCGGGAAAGTGCCATAATATCAAGCTATCCATGGGATAATATGTATTGAATATTCCAATGCTTTCCATTCCAATGGATGGTGCTAATGTTGTACTAGGAGTCCAATGGTTACAACCTTTGGGTACGATAGCTTTTAATTTTCATGAACTTTTCTTGAATTTTTTTTGGGAAGGAAATGAAGTTGTATTAAGGGGTATTGTAGGGAAACCATGAAAGATAACAATGGGGTGTAATTGCACAATTATGTTGACTAGAGGCTCAAACATTGGAATCATCTATTTCTCCAAACCTCCAAAAAGCCTTGCACAATCATTCCAAGGTATTTGAGACTCCCAAAGGAATCCCACCTATTCATGATCATGATAATGATCATGCTATTCATTTGATTCCAAGAAGTATTCCTCCAAACATCATGCCTTACAAATATCCCTATGCCCAAAAGAGTGAAACTGAACATATGGTTGTAGAAATGCTAGAGGCTGGTATAATTCAACCCATTGAAAGTTTTTTCTCTGCTCCAGTAGTATTGGTGCACAAGAAGGATGGATCATGGCTCATGTGTCCAGATTATAAGGAGCTCAATAAGCTCACTATTAAAGATAAATTTCCCATTCCTGTCATCGATGAATTATTGAATGAATTACATGGAGAAATTTACTTCACCAAGTTGGATTTTCGTTCAGGATATCATAAAAAAAGAATGAAGACTGAAGATGTTCTGAAAACAACATTTAGAACTCATGAGGGTCATTATGAACTTTTGGTCATGCCTTTTGGCCTTACCAATGCACCTTCTACAATTCAAGGTTTGATGCATTCCATTTCAAACCATTCCCTAGAAAATTTGTGTTAGTATTTTTTGATGGTATATAATCTACGACAAGTATTGGAAGGATCATGTTCAACATGTTGACAAGGTGCTTAAGCTATTGGAGGAGAAACAATTAATGGAAAAACCTCCAAATGTTTCTTTGGAGTACAAGAGGTGGAATATCTAGGTCATATTGTATCTCATCCAGGTGTTAAGGTAGACCCTAACAAAATTAAATCCATTAAGGAATGGAAAATACCCACATCCACAAAGCATTTGGGAGGATTTCTCAGGTTGACAGGGTGTTATCACAAGTTTGTTAAGAATTATGGGAGAATAACAACACCTCTAACAACATTACTGAAGAAATATGCATTTTATTGGTCTATAGAAGCAACTAAGGCCTTTGCGCATCTTAAAGAGGCAATGTGTCAAGCACTCATCTTAGCTACACTAGACTTCAAAAAAACTTTATTGTGGAATGTTATGCCTCAAAAAATGGAATTGGTGTTGTTTTAATGCAAGAAGGAAGACCCATCGCTTTAAAAATTTGTCCAATCAAAGGAAATTATTTACACAAAGCTATTTATGAGAAGGAAATGTTGGCAATACTACATGCACTTAATAAATGGCGACCTTACCTAATGGGAAGGCACTTCAAGGTAAAAACAAATCATGATAGTCTTAAATACTTTTTAGAAACAAATATTATCTTCAGAAGAGCAACAAAAATGGGTCACAAAGATGTTGGGTTATGACTTTGAAATCATCTACAAAAAATGGAAGAAAAATGTTGTTGCAAATGGAATCTCAAGAAAAGGATGAGGATGTGGAAGCATTGCTTTGTGCCATTTCTATTATCCAACCAGATTGGATAACTGAAGTAAGGGATGAATGGAAGAATGACGAAGAAGTGTGAGAAATCATTCAAAAGTTGCAGTAAGATACTAGTACATCTGATACATTAAGCTAGAATAATGATTCATTATGGTACAAATATCACTTGTACCTTTGTAAGAATTCCCAACTCAAACAAAATATTCTTCGAGAATTTCACACCTCTCCCTTAGGAGGGCACTCAAGATTTTTAAAACTTACCACAGGGTTAAGAAGGATTTTTTTTAGGATGGCCTTAAATCTGACATTCAAAAGTTTGTGGCAGAATGTTTGGTTTGCCAACAAAATAAAGTTGAGGCAATTAAGACCTCGGGTCTGATACAACCTTTATCCATTTTAAATCAACTTTGGGAGGAGGTTTAAATGGATTTTATCACAGGTTTACCCAAGTCCGAAGGAAAGAGTGTCATCATGGTGGTAGTTGATAGACTTAACAAGTATGCACACTTTTGTGCATTATCTCATCCATTTAAAGCCAATACAGTTTCTATTGCATTTATGGAAAGAATTCAAAAGCTACATGGAAACATAAAGATTATTGTAAGCGACAAAGATCCCATTTTCACTAGAAATATTTGGACAGAATTGTTTTCTTTTCTGGGTACTCAATTAGCTCATATCTCATCTTATCATCCTCAATCGGATGGGAAAACTGAGATAGTGAACAAATGTTTGGAATGATATCTTCGTTGATTTGTATATGATAAACAGACACAATGGGTCAAGTGATTACCTTTGGTTGAATGGTGGTATAACAATTATTTCCATATTATAGCAAAAATGAGCCCATTTATGGCAATTTAAGGATATCATCCATCGTCCATCACATCATATTTACAAGATAATTCTAAGGTTCAAGCAGTTGAAGATCACATCGGGCATCAACAACAAGTTCTCCAACTCTTAAAGGATGACATCACTTTGGCGCATAATATAATGAAATAATGGGCATATCAACATCACAGTGAAATAAGTTTTGATGTAGGCAATTGGGTATTTCTACGGCTACAACCATACAAATAAATGTCCCTCAAGCAAGCTAAGAAGGATAATAAATTATCACCAAAGTATTATGGTCCTTACAAGATGTTGCAAAAGATTGGTACTATGGCATACAAATTGGAGCTTCTTACATCTTCCTGAATGCACCCAATTTTCCATGTTTCATGCTTAAAGAAGGTTATAGGTGACAAGCTCCCAGTTCAAACAATATTGCTAGAACTTGACGAGGAAGGAAAAATCACATTGGAACCTGAATCAGTCATGGAAACAAGAACTCGAAAGCTAGGAAATTGATCAATTTCAGAGTATTCCATCAAGTGGAAGAACTTACCTGCAGAAGATTCCACACGAGAGGATGATAATATTATACAGAAGCATCCATAACTACTCAAGTGTTGAGGATTTTGTTTTGAAGGAGAGGGTCATGTTAGGTCCCTATAACACTAGTTTATTCCCTCATTGTTATTAGTGTAGCCCCCTTATTGTTATTGTTGTAGCCATTTATTCCCCATATTATTATTGTTGTGCCCCATAGAAGCCCACTATTGTTATTGTTTCACCCTTACATTATTATTGTTATGTCAGCTCTGATTATATTGTGACCCCTTAGAAACCTACAGATACAAAGGAGGTTTTGTCTTTTGAATCATCAAAGAATTGTTGATTTGTGTAATGTAAAGAAAATTGCCCCCTCAAAGACGCTGATTTTGAAGTCGTTGATCTATATTTTCTTCTATTTTGTGAGATGGTTGCATAATACCTTCCATGTTGGTGTTAAAATCACAACAATCATTACAATAAGGAGGGGTAGAATAGGGGGATGTTACACACTCAAAGGGAACTCTCCCAAATTTCACCAATATAACGATAGTTCTAACAAAATGGTCATCTGAACATCATGGTAATTCATACTTCCTAGTAATTTGAACTCTCCCTATATGGCTAAGAAAGCATATAATAAGTTTTCATTACATGAAGGGGTCATGTATCTATATGGAGAACCCACATATCTCCCTCATGTAGTTAATGCCATGTTGAAGATAAAATAAAATATGGATTAACAAGCACTAATTAAGTAAGGTTAATTATTTAATATAAAATTAAAATAATATTAAAGTCATCTACCTCTCTGCCCCTTTAAAAAAAATAAACCCCTCTCCTATTTATACTTTGTCAAGTCACAACTCCCCCATTTTTTATCTTTCTTATTTTCTACAACCCTTGGTGTCTTTATATTAACATTCTATTTTTAGTTACAATTAATTTTTTCTTGCTTATATATATTCATCATGTACACATTTATATTACTAGTCCAATGATCAAAATTAGGGTACTACAATTACCTCCCCTAGATTTTGAACCATTCTTGGTGCACTATATATAGTAAAAACTATTTTTGTATCAATTTTTTTCAAAACATATGTGGATATACCTTTCATATATCATCCTCCAACTCCCATGTTACTTCTTCAAGGATAGTGGGACCATTGGACCTTTACTTACTCATTCACATTGACCTTCCTATTTAATATACACATTAGTTGTACCTAGAAATCTCCTTCTAGATCCACCTAGATGAAATCCCAATCAATGACATGGTTAGAATCACACACATACTTTTTCAACAATGACACATGAAATACATCATGAAATTTTATGGTAGTATTAAATGCAAGCATGTATGAAACATGCGTTATCCTATACAAAATCTTAAACAAACCATAATATTTGGCTACTAGCTTAGTGCAACTCCCCAGCTTTAGGGAATATTTCTTTGGTTTCACTTTCCAAAATACATGCTCTCCAATTTTCAATTCCTTTGGTATATTTACTTTCTCTACATAAATATTTTCCCTGTCATGTGCTTCCTTTAAATTTTACTTGATATTTATGATTTTCTCTTCCATTCCTCTAAGAAACCCCGGACTAAATACTACTATACCTATTGAATTGTCCCAATTAAGTAGAGTATTACATATTTTGTCATATAATGCTTTAAATGAAATCATATTCAATAAATCTTGATATCCCTTATTGTAGGGAAATTCTACTAAATGCAAGTAATCCTCTCACTTGAATGACTTATCCATCACATACATTCTTAACTTGTTCTTAATCACTTGATTAACTCACTCTGTTTTTCCCATTTGTCTGTGAATGACATGCTATATTGTAGTTTAGATTTGTACCAAAACCCTTTAATAATTTTTTCAAAAAGTTTTAGGTAAATTTTGGATCTTTGCTTGAAATAATTACTCAAGATATCCCATGTAAACTGTAAATCTCTTTCAAGTAAATATAAACTATATTAGTTTCCTTATGAGGCAACTTCACTAGAAAAAAACTGACCAACTTTGGTTAATTTTTCCGCCGCTACCACTATTTAATCATATTTCCTTATTGTCTTGGGAAACTTAGTGATAAAATAAATAGTTACCACTTCTCATTTCCACTTTGGAATTTTTTATGACTACAACACACCTATTGGATGTATGTGCTCATCCTTTACTCTTAGACATTACATACACCTATTTATATAATCAACCACATTCTTCTTCATTCTTAGCCAAAAAAACTGACTTCTTATTATTGTAATAATCTTCTAATAACTAGGATGTCCAACATATCAAACATTATGCATTTCCATTTATAGCAGTTTTTTTGATTCATAAGAATTAGGGACATAAAATCTATTTTTATTCATAATAATACCATTCTCTTCCAACTTATAACCCTTATGCTTGTGGTATACATTCTATTGTTGCAAATATTTTTTTATCAATAGAGAGTGCCATATGAGGTAATAACCTTAAGATTTCTATTATGAAAATTTGATTTGCACGTAATAATTGTTGTAACATTCACTGCATATACTCTTTTGTTGGGCATGTTAGTAACTTGTTCTCCTTCCCTCTAATATGGTTAATATCAAAGTCATATTCACTGAGAAATTCCAACCATCTTGTTTGCCTAACATTTTAATTTTATTGTTCAAATAAATATTTTGAACCATTGTGGTCCATTCTTAACTTGCACTTTCTCCCCATCAAACAATATCTCCATAGTTTTAGTGCAAGAAATATTGCAGTGAGTTTTCAGTCATGTGTCACATAATTATTTTCATCCTCCTTAAGCTTCCTCGATTCATAAGAAATCACATGTCCATCCTAAGTGAGAACCCAACCAAGTCCCTCCTTGCAAGCATCTATACATGCCACATATTCCTCATTTGTGTCATCAATATTAAGAATGGTTGCATTAGTAAGTAGTTTCTTTAACAACTAGAAGCTTTCTTAATACTTTGTTTTCCATTCAAATTTAATTTTCTTCTTTTGTATGGATGTAATGGGATGAGAAATCTTGGAAAATCCGTTTATGCATCTTTAGTAGTATCCAATAATCCTCCTAAATGACCTTATTTCAACAACATTCTTAGGTGTATACCATCCCTTAATAGCTTCGGTATTCTCTAGATATAATATTATTCCTTTCTTAGAGATGATGTTTCTTATATAATTATTTTTCCTTGTGATAAAACATTTTCTTAACTTAGCATACAATTGATGCTCTGCTAGCACTTGTAATACTAACCTCAAGTTCTATACATTCTCCTCTAACTTTGAAGACATAAGAATGTTATCTTAGAATACAATGAAAAACTTATCTAAGTAATTTCTAAACATTCCATTCATTAAGGACATGAAAGTAGTTGGTAAAATATTCAATCCAAATGCCACCACTATGAATTTATAGTGTCCATACTAGGTTTTGAAAGTTGTCTCACTAAAGTATTTATCCTTTATCCTTATCTAATAATAACTTGACCTAAAATATCTATTTGAAAATATCTTTGCTCTTCTCAAATTATCAAATAAGTCATCAATTCTTAGTAGGCGATATTTATTTGCCACAATGACCTTGTTCAACTATCTAAAATAAATGCTCAATTGCAAAAGTCCCATCTTTATTATTTACAAAGAATGTTGGTTCTCACATGGAGAGATAGTTGGGTTTATGTACCCCTTCTTTAAAAATTCTTGTAATTTCGTTTACAACTCCAATTTGGGTGTACTCATTCTATATGGAGTATTAGATATGGGGGTAGCTCTAGGCATTAAATTAATAGAGAAATCGATATTTCTTTTTGGTGGTAAACTTGTTATCTCCCCAAATACATTTGCATACTCTTGTAGCACTAGAAAGTCCTCAATATTTGTGCTATTTCACTTTCTTAGTCTTCCACATGAGGTGCATACAACTAGAACCATTTTCAAAAACATCTCTTTAATTGTAAGGGTGAAATATCCTTTATAGAAATGGGCTTCAAAATGATTTGTTGTCCTCTACTTTCATTCTTCATTAATATAAGTGAAAGTATTAATATGAAAATCTAGGAAAACATGATGCACATAAAACCTATCCATTCCAATAAGAACATTATATAAACCAAATGGTATTGTTTATAGGTTTTCCATAATGCTAACACCATTCATATCTAATGGGAAACCTTTGACAATGACATTAATGTTTCTTCTAGTCCTAATATCCAATTGAACAAACCATGATTTATTATGCTTATTTCTCTCCAAATGAAACATTTCTACCAAATAAGGGCAATGTAACTCTAACTTGCTCAATAAGCACTCAAAATTGTAGTAATTTTATTAACATTCTTACCTTTGATCTTAATCACGTTCAACTGATAATGTGATTGTTAATTTTATAGGGTGGCATATATTTTTGGGATGCTTTTTCCCTCTTCCACTATAGTCGCCTCCTAGATGTGGTGCACATTTTTGAGAAATCTAGGGGCAACTAAATTAGCTGATTTATCTTCTTTGATAAGTTCTTATCGTGTTTTTTTACTAATATTGATTTGCTTCTTCTTTCACTTAATTATAATTAGTGTTCTCTACCATCAAACAAATACCAAACGATAAATAACAGTGGGACAAGAGGACATAAGATATAGGCTATTAGGTAGGGCCAAAACCTCTCCCTTTGAGAGGAAAATCCACAATAACTCTTCTCTTCTTATATAAATTCAAATGATGAATTCCAAACCTAAGACCCTTGACTAAGACCCGTCCAAGACGAAGGCAACCTTCCTTCTTGATGATCACAACTTCGAGCATCAAACTTCGATGTTCTAGCAACTTCGATCCCCAACAACAATTTCTGCAACTTCAACCTAAAAACTTCCACAACTTCGACCTTGATGCAACTTCCCAACTTCGACCTTGATGCAACTTTGCAGCTTCAACCTTGATGCAACTTCACAACTTTGACCTTGATGCAGCTTCACAATTTTGATCTTGATGTAGCTTCACAACTCCAGTGTCACAACTTCGTTACACTTGTGAGAGAGGGAGAGAGAGAGAGAAACCAAAACACTTCAATTCCAACTTTCTCCTTTAACTTTGCTTTCCTTTATACTTATTCTCCTTAAGATCGAACTACTTCTTTTGCTTGAACAAATGTCTTGTTGTGTACCTCAAATGAGTTTGAAGGCTTCCTATATAGGCTTCCTAGGTGTTCAAATTCCATTCATGAGGTCGACTTGATTTCTTGTACGCCAGCTTGATCTTGGAGGGTATTACGACATAATTTTGACTCAAATAATTTTTTCTTTATAATATGTAACATGCCCAAAAGGGTATTCCATACATGAAAATGACTTTTATGAATTTTTGACTCAAAGGCAAGCCCTAGAAGCACTCAATGGGTGCTTTACCTATAAATAAAATAACCTTGAGCATGGAATCCATGCCTGAAGAAAGATAATTATAATTCTATTTTTCTCTTTACATCAAATGCATAAAATCATGATTACATTAGCCATTATGAAGACCGAACCTAGTTACATATTTCAACACACATTCCTCATTTTGAATTTCTTTTAATGACAATCTCTATATAAATGATATCCTTCACATTCCCAACATTTGATTGGTTGCCTTTCCTTTTCCCCAAAGGAATCCACCAACTTACATATACTCTATGTTGTTTGGCTTTGTTTATATGTATTAGGAACATTCTTGAAGAAATGAGATTTGAATCCTTTCTTCCTTTGAAATTGCTTATCCTTCTTCTTCTTAACCCTATAATATTTATAAAGATATGCTTTGCCTTTCCTTTGGTCATATAAATATTTGGACTTCCTAATGATCTCTTCAAGATTATTATGTTTATAAAATTGAATTTTATCTTTTAAAAATGCATGAAACCCACTTAGGAACCTTTATATCCTTACCTTCTCATCTTTAATATAGCTAGAATATCTCAACAAATCCAAAAGCTTCTTCTCGTATTATCCCATGTGTATATTTACTAACTTGAGTTTAAATAATTCCAAAATACTCTTATCATAATATTTCTCATACAATTATTATTGTTGGAAATATGTATTCAACTACTTCCGAGAAATCCTCTTCTCATTAATGTGCTTAACTTACTTCAGTTGTTCCCACCAAATCAAAGCTTTTCCCCTTCGTTATATATGACAATTCTAACTTCTAAATTAGATGAATACCTATGCATTGAAAATTACTTTCTTATTCATGTCAACAAGCTTAAACATCTTCTCCCATCTTGTTTTCACCATTAAAGGTTGGTGGCTTGATCTTCCTAAGCTATCATTGCAAGTGGAATTGTACATACCTTCTCCTTTGATATTTTATTAGGGACAATTATGGGCTACCATGTGATTCTTTGAATGCATATGGATTCCTCACTGTATGTGTTGGTGAGTAATGATGCCTTTGATTTCTAATATAATTTATTGAGTGCCTATATCTTCTATGGTTTTATCTTATTGAATGGACTCTACCTCCTTCCTCATACCTTAAACCTAATACATTCTTCATTTGCCTTTACAAATGTTTAAAGCTCCATAGTAAAAAAGTGTTCAACTAATTTTACTTCTTTGGAGCTTTCAACACCCTCTCATTATCAACTCTAGATTTTACACCTCCTTCTTCAATTTTCTTATAATTTCTACCAACTCTATTGGCTTAATTCTCTCTTTATTCCCATTATACTATTTCCCTTCTGTGTTGGTATGTGGTTGGTATTCATGCCTATAATTTATTCTTCATTGATGTAAGGTCCTTGTACATCTTCCGTGTCTCCTCTTTAAAATATTCTTCAATTATGTTATTTACATGTCATTGTTGTAGCTTTGACTCTCAACAAGTGTACATACCAATAAAACTGTTAGATGCATCTCAATTGTAGGTTTGTATCATTTTATTCTAAAAGCGAGAATATATGCACTTCATTAGTTTTATAAAATCAAGGATAATTCCCTCTTTCTTCTCAAGTTTTGGAGGATTTTAAAGAACGTCAAAATCTAAGCCATCAAAATCATTTCTCTCTTAATTAAATTTCTAATGACTACACCCATACTCAATTTGGACTTCTAAGTTGGAAGTTATGACCCTTTGAATTTATTGTTTCTTTTTGGGCCTCTACTCAATGGCCATGCAACCACCATGAATATTACGTACACAGGTTTTCTAATTTAATCCCCCAATTGAATTAATTTGTTCCTTTGAGGAAATTTGATCCCATTGCCTACCAATTCAACACTATTATTAGCCAATTTAACTTCTGCCCTCCTTTGAAATTGGGTATTTTCACCAATTTTGTAATCATGCCCTAACTTTTGAATAGAGTTGAACTCTATATTCTATTAATTTCCTCAACAATCACTTCAATTCAATCATATTCTCTATCAGAATCTATTTGAGCATTTTAAAAACAGGAATTTTCAATTATGGTTCTTTATAGTTCTTGATGAGTCTCGAAATTACAAGAAGAATTTTGAAAATCCTAGGGCTAGTAGCTTTATTTTATCAATCCAAAGTTCATAAAAAATTAAGAGGTGACAATGTTATATGCACAATAAGCAATATTTCTACCTAAGCTTCTCTGAAGCAATAGATTGAACTGAAATGTGCATAGACCATTTTGCAAAATTCAATGAAGGAAAACTACTAAATTTAAATTTGCAAGGAAATGAAAAAATTAAAGCATTACTTGTACTAGTACATCAAGGAAACACTAACCTATTTTCATGTAAAGAAAGGTTGGAAAAGAAATCCTAATTTGATGTACAGAAGATAAATGATAGGAAAGTAAACCCTAGCTAGTTTGCATAAAAACAATTAATCCAATCTTTCTTGCCAGAAATAAAACCTACACTATTGCAACAAAAGTAAACTCTATTCAATTTGCAGAAACCGTCAAATTATCAAAGGAATTCATTGTAAACCATTTTTATGCTATTTAATTCATAACCAAAATAGTAAGCCTAATTGCATATTTAAAGCTATAATAATAAAAGGATGATGTAAAAAGGGTCGTTGGCCTCTTCAAGTTGGATTTAAATGCTTAGGGGGTGTTGTAAAGTGATGTGAAGGAAAAAATAGGATTGAGAGGAAATTATGTCCAAGTTCTGATAAATTCTTTGAAGTGCTACAATATTGCCGCATGCAAGACAACTATAGGATGCTACAGGATGCCTTGTATTGCTATATGATTGCATCTAAGAGCGATATAAGGGTTCTAAAAGAGGTCTAAAGGTGGATAAGGTAGTAGGAGGGTGTGGGAGAGTGTAAAGGACCTTTCCAAGCTTATATATACTTAGTAGGCCATCTTTCATAAGGGAGAAAAAGCAAATTAATGGTCTCTTGTAGCTCTATAATGTAATTTTCTGTTTGCAAACCATTTGGAGGAATGAATGGAAATGGGAAGAAGGGTGTTAAATGAGATGGTGTGGATGATGGAAATTGATGCTATTTTTCCTTCTGAACTAATATATCTCACCTACACAAAAAGTGATTATTCCAATAGAAAAAGCATTATGATTAAAGGACCACTAAAATACTAATTGCAGGAAACCAAAAATGCACAAGAAAGGATGAGTTGATTTTAAAATATTATTAGGCTATTGCATTAAAAAAAAGACTATATTTTTGTGCTTGTGTACATATGGCCTACATCCAATCTTATCAAGAGGTTATCTGATCAACCTGCAGAGAGAGAGATTTTCATATAACATATTTGCAAAGGAGAGATACAACTAGGATAAGTGCAAAAAAAGAAATGCATAACAAAAATTTACAAGAGAGGGGCTTGAGTGTTTGGGATGGGCCCTAACCCAAAGAAACTAAGCTCCCTTAAAATAAACTCATACTGGAGGAAAAAATATGGTTTTCTTTTTTCTCAAAAACTGTTCAAATACATAAAATGACAATGGAAATAACAAGTAGCAAGCTCTAGCTCTAATAGTCACTATCTTCCTTCAAAAAGTAAAATCACAATGAGTTTCTAAGCTCCTTTATTTATACAAAAATGAGTGAGGGGAAACCTCCTTGAAGGGAGGGTAATCGATTCCCTCCCAAACTCCTACAACAGTGGATCTGGTCCCTTGAGATTCTCGTAGTCACTAAGGGATAGTAACTGCCAATAAACCGACTAAGTTTTTGATGGGATGATGCACAGAACGAGCCTCCTAAATTTCCTCTTGCTAGTCTCCAATGTGCTCTTGTAAAATAAATGTTCCTTTTCCTACACATTCAATGAATTAGGCTACAGGATATGACAAATATTACCTAACCTTCAAAGTGAACACATTATAGCTCAAAAAGATATCAGTAAATGCGAAGAGAGAGGTTCAAATGTGCCTAAGGATGGTTGTAGAGCTATAAAAAGGGTCTCTTTCACCTCTAGTTACCTCACATTAATATGTCAATCCGGGAACGTCTGGTTATTTCAAAGAGTGTCTCAATCTGAGGCTTAGCACTTGCCAAAGTAATGCTTGTAGTACAGCTATTTAAAAGCTACAAAAGTAAATCAATGCAAGTCTACAACTTAACTACTGTAAAAGACCAAATCACATCAAGTATTGCATCAGCCAAAGGTTCAGTAGCAATAACCCATCCTTTCCGTAACTGATGAGAATAGATCAGAGGTCTAGGAGACAAATAGCTGATGCTGGGGCTCACTACAACCTGAGACCATTCTTAATGAATAGAAATGAAACAACAAGTAAAGGAAATAGCAACGAAATAGAATAGCACATCAGCCAAGGGCCCGGTAGCAATAACACATCCCTTTCATAGTTGATGGGAGCAGATCAGAGGTCTGGGAGCCAAATAGCAGATGCTGGGGCTCACTACAGCCTGGGACTATCCTTAAGAAACAGCAAATTAGCAATCTGGAAATGGAACAACAATTGAAATGGAACAACAAATAAATGGGACAACAAATAAATGGAACAACAAATAAATGGGACAACAAATAAATGGAACAACAATTAAAATGGAACAACAATTCAAAAATGGAACAACAATTCAGAAATGGAACAGCAGTTGAAATAAGCAGTAACCAAGTTCCTCAAGCTGTAATTCTATTTAATCTTTCCAATCGAAACATCAATCCTTTAGTCTTAAAAGATGTACACCTACGATGGAACAACACTACCGATCAAAACCTTAGAAACACAACATACTCAATCTGCTTCTGTTATTGATTTAAATAAACACATATGATTGCATCTCAAGATGAAGAACATTATCATTCAATAATCATGTGAAAACAGACCTTTCAAGATAACTTGTTATAATGCTAAACAAAATCGTAATGAACTCTGTGATGGAGTGACAAAGTCCTGTAGAGATTAATCAATACTTAAAGGATTGGTAAAATGACACAGCGTCAATATAAAGTTCAGGAACATGAGACGAGTTAAACATAACAGAGCATGTAATATAATATTCTTAAAGCACAGTGGA
The DNA here is from genome assembly GCA_000404065.3 of Pinus taeda. Taxonomy (NCBI): domain Eukaryota; kingdom Viridiplantae; phylum Streptophyta; class Pinopsida; order Pinales; family Pinaceae; genus Pinus; species Pinus taeda. The sequence continues at coordinate 62,047 of APFE030919761.1, read as the reverse complement.
TTACCAGATTACGTCTATGAACAAACCACACAGAAACCATGCGTAATGGTACAAGAGTAAGTGTCCTCTAGGGCTGGGCCCTTAGCTTCCAGGGGTACACCGCATTAGATAGATCCAGGCTCAAAGATAAAAGAGTAAACAAGTCTGTATTAAGGCATGAAATAAAATTAAAGGAACTCAAGTCTTCAACAGAACATGAAGATCATAGTCCTGATCTTCCTTAAAAGAAATTACATAAAAGAACCTCTCTCGTAGCCAACAGTGCTATCCCTTTTATAAGGAAGATGGCGGAGATATCTAGATACAGAAAATAGATAAAATAGCGACCTCAGGATCTAAGATCCTGAGGGATTCGCATAATCGTTAATACTGCGTCACTTCTTTCCTTTTCTGCTCCGTGCTGGTATCTCCGCGTCCTTTCCTGGGTTGATCCGTTTTGATCTGGTGTGCTTCCGGTCTCCCGTCAAAGGGACAGCAGTTAGCTCATCCTTGTCTTTACCTTTGGAATGGCCACCTTCCGTTTTTCCTCCCTCCTGCACATAGAAATGACGATTGTCAGTGTTTCTCATTAATCTCTCGTGTTTCGTTATAAATCCTTATCATTATCTAAATTTCCCATACAAAAGGCTTTTGAGTTTTAATAAAAAGATACCAAGATAACCATTGAAACATACCTTCCTTGATACTCCACACACCCCCCAGCTTACCCTTTTTCATGGCCTCATGAAAACATTGTACTTGACATGCAGAGCGGTGAGGGAGTAGGCTGGAGATGGAATCTCGTGTGGGGGCCTACACGCATGATGCGAAACTAGATGATCAAAGAAATGGCTTGTCTGGCCCTTGGGCATCTCATACAGGGCTTGGTATCCGAGTGCAGGATGCCAAATAATTGGACTCCGGAACCTATATCCTAACCAGGATAGCCCTGCCCTCAAAACAAGTTCGCCATAGAAGGGGAATCGGTTAGAAACAAGCTTAAAATTTTCATACTTAAATGGCTCTTTGAGCTGAATGTTCGGATTAGATACTCGATATCGAAATTTAGCTGCTTCAATGGCAGGGTCTTTAATATAAGAAAAGAATTCAAGCCCTTGCCGAATGATTGCTTCATGCATGGGTCCTAATGCTTCAATCACTCCTGGAGCCCTCATGAGATTTCTATGACTTCTCCATAACTGTTCTGGGTCTCTAGGCTCAGCTCTCACCCATAGATCTAATCTGTTTTCTTGTCTCTGAAATTCATTGTAGGCTTTAAGCCATTTAATTTGATTGACTGCAAATGAAATAAATGCTTGTAATTGAATATCCCCAACAAAAGGGCCAGGGTTCAGCTCGGTCTCCTGTTCTAGTACAAGGTTATGCAGGTAAAATTCACATAATAACCTTTGTACTTTTACCCCATAATGTTTATAGCAATTTATAAAATCATTTATAGTGCTAATTTCTATGGGAGCACCTGCCTTAGCAACCTTAATTTTCAATTGTAAGTACCTTTCCATTAGAAACAGGGCATAGTTTTTGGCAGGGGCTCTACATGCTAGGAAATCATTATATAGAGCACACAAGGTATCCATCTGTTTAATAACTACATCTAATCTACGGGTTACCTTGGCAACTTTCTCTTGTTCCTTTTGCCATCCTTCGAAAGCTTGGCTTTCAGACAAGTTGACGTTCCTTAACTGCTGTTGTAATTCTTCATATTTTTCACGGGGGACCGTTTGCTCCTTGAGATTTTCTGCTTCTTGCTGGGCCTACTTCAAATGTTGGTGAAGGGTTCTTGTTTTTGGGTCCTTTTTCCATGCATCCGTGGAGCCCGGGAGCTTTACTTGGACTTTCTTATTGCGCTGCTTTGAATTCATAGCCCTTATTACTCCCGAAGGTGGTGCCTCCATCTGAACCATCTTATCATCTTTTTCAATTTTAACACGGACTCCAGCCCACTGTTGTTCCTTTTCAAATGGAACAACAGTCTGCTCTTCTGTTTCAATTGGAACAACAGTTTGTCTTTCTGCTTCATTAGGAACAACAGTTTGGCTTCTGTCAGGGTTTTGAACAGTGGGACGACTTCTAGTCCTCCGCCTCCTGTTCTTAAGGGGTTTTATTGGTGTGGCCAAACCTTTTCTCCTTGAGGTCCCTTTCACCCTTTGCCTTGCTTTTAGAAGCCTAATCTGCTGGTGAAGCCTGACTATTACGTTTAACAATGTCCGCTTTTCCCTTTGTAATTCCCTTATTTCCATCAACTGCTCAGAAAGAACAGCAGGCTGTTTGCTGTGGGTTGGACTGTGGCTAACTTCTTGATTTTCCCCTTGAGGTGGCTGTTCCGGGGTAAGAACCTTTCTTGGCTCTGTTGTTTCTTGGGTTGATTCCTCTTCTGCCCTTATTTCCTCTGGACTTTCCTCTGGTGCTTTTTGACTAGGAACGGGCTGTTCTTGCTCGACATTTTCTGTTACCTTTTCATTATAAACGGGAAAATTTTCTACTTCTTCTTCTTCTGTATGCACTTCTTTGGGTGAGTCTTTCTCCTGGGTTTCTTCTACGGCCTGGAGGTTGGATGGACTCAGGGGTTGGCCATATTCGCCCATATTGGCCAAAATGTTGGCCAATTCATCTTCCCCTAACGGGTCCTGTACTGGGCTTCCTCCCTGCTATTCCATTCTTTCCTCCTGCTCGGGCTGCTCAACTTCTTTTTTCTCGTCTCCTTCTTCTTCAGTCTGCTCATCCTGTTCTTCTTCTCCTCCTGCAGATTGCTCTGCCTCCTCTTCTTCTTCTCCTGTTTCCGCCTCTGCAGACTGCTCTTCTCCCTCGACGTCTTCTTCTTCCGTTTCTGTTTCTGCAGACTGTTCTTCCCCTTCGGTGTCTTCTTCTTCTGTCTCTGTTTCTGCAGATTGCTCTGTTTCCTCTCTTTATTCTTCCTCTGTCTATGTCCCTGCAGACTTCTCTACATCCTCGTTGCTTTCTTCCTCTGTCTCTGTCTCTGCAGACTGCTCATCTTCGATCTCTATCGCTTGGCTCGTGCCTTCCTGGGGTTTCTCTGCTTGTAACCCTGCGAGCCTCGCCGAATTTCTACGTTTTTCTGGTTGTTCAGATGTACCAGCATCATGCTTCCGCTTTTCGGGTCGTTTTTCAGGTTGCTTTTTAGCTTATTTTTCAGCTTGTTTTTCAGCTCGTTTTTCAGCTTGCACTTCTGTGCAAGCGTCCTGCTTTCGTTTCTCTAAATGTCGGGGTGTGCTATCAATTCGTTTTCTTTTTTCCGGGCTTCTAGATGTGGTCTTCCCTTTATTGATAATATCAATTAGTTCTTCCCAGCTGCTCTACTGCTAGGTGAGACTATGATTCACTATCAAGCGAATTAATCCGTGGTGGCTAACCACAGATTCTACGTGCTGTGCCTTTTTCATACTTCGTACCACATCATGCAATAGTGAATTTAGCAATGCAGGTAAATTCACAGAACATTTTTGTTTTAAGACAGCTAGGAGTTTAAGATGTCGTGGTCTTACCACGTCTTTTCTGCCCTCGCAAGTAATGTAGCTCTGGATTATTTTCACCAATTCCGCCCATGGTTCTCCTAGCGTTGCTGGTAGCACCCCCTTTCCTCGGACTGTCAAACTCTGGCCCTCATCCTAAAAGATTTCCACAATCTTCTACAGCCTTTCCTTCTTTATTTTCCATACTGGTCCCATGGTCGGTAGTCCTGTGACTCTTGCTATTATATCGTTAGTGACTGTTATTCACCTTCCTCTTATTGTGGAGTATTCTTCCTGTAGGTTCTGTAAAAATTCTTTTGCTACAGTTTCATTAGACTCCTTCAGGCGGTTGAGATAGGTCAACCATCCTGCTCTCTTCAGGATTTTTCGGGCTGCAGTCGAAACAGTTAATGTTTGCGGTTCTCGGCGGACTGACCTTCCTCCCATAGCTTCACTGCAAATTCTCAAAGGAACAACAGCTGTTCGTTGAAACGCAAAGAAGCTGGTGGTGTATTCCTCGTTCAAATTCAAATGCAACAGCAGATGTAATGGAAATAGCTTCTAACAGCAACTCATGCAGAAGAAAACAAAAATGGCAAATGATCATACCGTTGATCCGTGATGTGCTCGAGTACAAAATCTTCTCGAATAATGGACTGACATGTGCTCTGGGGAATGATGAGGTTACCTCCCCCCCCGCAATGTGATAGGCTGTCCCAGCTGTAAAATAAAGGAGCAGCGTTTGCTCTGCCGCGAGGCCTTTATGGAACAGCTTATGAAAATATGCCATGTCCGCAAAAACAGCCTATTACTGAAATCGAGATAGAAAGTTAGATCGCTTTTAATACGTAAGCGACTGCGGTGAGTTGATGGAAGTTCGGGGATAAGACATTTGCCATAAATAGTAAGTCTCATGCGGTCACTGTCACTAGTTCCGTAATGATTGGCGATAATAGATAGTCATGTGCTATATGGTTGGGTAATTAAATTAATTATCACGTTATAAGAAACAAGAGGATATAATCTCCTTACCCATTGGTGTAAAAGTTACGACTTCAATACCATTAACAGAGCTCTGCTGCCGACAGGTGTCCATAACCTTGGAAGAGTTGTTTATTTCACCTCGGGAACCATAGTTCTTTGTGTATGCCAAGAAGTGTTATATAATGTCAAACTATAGGCCACTATGCAGGCTTGGTAACCAGTTACTCATAATGCCATTCACGAGGAAGGAGCGAATAGTGGGCAGGCCGGCTCGTGGTGAGACCTCCTATTCCAAGGGTTATTTATTTTGATACACCTTTTGGAACATTTCCCAGGTGTGGTGGCCCTAGTGGGAATGCCACTTCGCTTCCATCCGGATGATCATGGTAGGCCAGCTCGTAATGAGACTCCCTATCCTGTAATTTGACAATTTTTAGAAACCCTTCTTTTTTCTTGCTTTTAATAGAGAGCCTTTCCTGTTTATACACAAAGGGTGGTTCCACACTACTTAAGAGTAGGAATGGTGGAAGAAGTCTTAATATCCCAATAGGAAGGTATAGACCCTTTGATCTTATTGCCGAATGATAATCAAAGTGGGTAAAAAAAGGATCAGCATGATAGAGATAACCAATCAGAATAGAGTTAGTAGAACAATGGCAACAAAAGGTGATAAATAAGCATATCTTTTCCCTGCGTCCTTTCGCCAATTCAGGGCAGTTACTTATAAAGATAGCGATTTATGATTTACTGATTTCCGTATACTGTGTTTTTGTTTGCATCACATAAGTGGATAGTTGTATTCCAAAAGACTCGAAAGAACATTCGTACTAAGCATCCTTAAGAAGGAACAAGCTGTTCTAAATCATATGAGTAGTGATTTTTTTCAAGGAAGGGCACAACAACAACTGTTTGTTTGGGGAAAGGAACAGTGGAAATCAACGGTGCTGTTCCTTTTTTGAAAGGGAACAACAAAATCAAACAAGTGTCATTCCTTTGGAAAAAGATCGGCAAAAATGAAACAATGTTGTTCCTTTCGGAGACAACAAAAACACACAAGTGCTGTTCTTTTTGAAAAAGGAACAACAAAAATACCCAAGTGTTGTTCCTTTTGGAAAAGGAACAGCAAAAAGTGTTGTTCCTTTTGGAAAAGGAACAACAAAAATCACAAGTGCTGTTCCTTTTGAAAAATGAACAACAAAAATCACAAGTGCTGTTCCTTTTGGAAAAGGAACAACAAAAATCGCAAGTGTTGTTCCTTTTGGAAAAGGAATAGCAAAAATCGCAAGTGCTGTTCCTTTTGGAAAAGGAACATCAAAAATCACAAGTGCTGTTCCTTTTGGAAAAGGAACGACAAAATCAAAACATGTTGTAAAAATATGTACAAAAATAATTCAAGCAGTTATATACAAATTGTAAAGAAAAGTAAACTTCTTAGTGAGTTACAGGTGGAGGAGACTTGTCTTCCTCCCGTAAGATCTCCATATCTGAATCTTGGCGTAGTTGTTGACAGAAGGACTCCCGAGTAAGTGGTTTGCGATAAAGATGGACTCGATGGCCGTTTGCCTTAAAGGTATACCCAGAACCATCAATAGTAATCAGTGTGAGGGTACCATTGTCATGTACTTTCCGAATTTCATATGGTCCCAGCCAACGAGTCTGGAGTTTCCCGGGAAAGTCCTGAAATCTAGAGTCATATAAAAGAGCCCAGTCTCCTTCATGGAAGACTCGGTTTTTAATGAGAGCATCATGCCATTTAGCTCTCTGCTGCTGTATCAGGGCAGTGTGTTGAAGTGCAGAGAGCCTAATTTCATCCAGCTCAATAATCTGTTGCAATCGATTAGTTTGTGCCTCGGTTAAGTCTAACCCAACTTCTTGTGCTGTTCGTAATGTCTGGATTTCAAATTCTATAGGAAAGATAGGTTGCTTTCCGAACATTAGCTGGTAAGGTGAGTGGCCAGTGGTGCTTCTCCATGTTGTTCTATAAGCCCATAGTGCTTCTGGTAGTCTGGCATCCCAATCGTGTCTATGTGATGCAACTGTTTTTGTTAGAATCGTTTCTATTATCTTGTTGCTGCTTTCTACTTGCCCATTTGCCTATGGGTGATATAGGGTGGTCATTTTATGCTGAACATGATAATTGTTGAGTGTTGCCGCTATTCTGTTCCCAACAAACTGTGGCCCTCCATTTGTGATTATCTCTCTAGGGAGGCCATAGCGCACAAATAGATGGAGCAGGAACTATATAATAGATTCTTCTGTAGCTCTGGGCAAGGCTTCTGCTTCAACCCACTTGGTGACATATTCTGTTGCCACTAAAATGTATGTTTTCTGGTTTGATGGTGGGTTGATTGGTCCCACAAAATCAAGGGCCCATCGCTCAAATGGTTCGATGACTAACTGTGGTTTCAAAGGCATCTCATCCGAGTGACTAGGGCGTCCCGCTCTCTGGCAACTATCACATGCTTGGACAAATTTCTTTGCATCTTTAAAAATTGTGGGCCAATAATACCCTGTATGTAATACTTTATGTGTAGTCTTGCGATCAGCAAAATTTCCACCACATGGTTGGTCATGGCATGCTTTCAATATATCAAAAATTTCATCTTGTCTAACGCATCTCCTGATTTGCATGTCTGCCCCTGTGTGAAACAAATAGCCCCCAATCCAGGAAAATCTGGTACTTCGCTGGACAATCTGTTTCCGCTCATTAGGGGTTAGATGCTTTGGTAACTTACCTACTGCTAGGTAATTCGCGACATCAGCATACCAGGGTGTTTGAATAGCAACAACAAAGAGATGCTCATCCGGAAACTGATCTTCAATTGCTGCTGCATCGACTAGTTTTGGCATTCTTGAGAGGAAATCATCTACCGGGTTTTCTTTCCCAGGTTGATCCTTGATTGTAATGTCAAACTCCTGCAATAAAATCAGCCATCTAGTGATTCTGCCATTTGTGATAGGCTTATTTGCTAAATATTTTATAGCAGAATGATCTATGTACAAGATAACGGGATATCTAGTGATGTAATGTCTGAATTTATTGATAGCATGTATAACAGCTAGAAATTCCTTTTCAGTGACAGTATAATTTAATTCAGCAGGGGATATATTTTTGCTAATGTAATAAATTGCATATGGTTTTCTATCCTTCTCCTGGCCAAGGACTGCTCCAATGGCTGTATCTGAGGCATCAGATGATATCTAGAATGGCAAATCCCAATTTGGTCCCCGAAGGACTGGGGCTGTAGATACGAGCTTTTTCAGGTCATTGAAAGCACGTTCACATTTTTCTGTCCAAAGGAAATCAATATTACCATTTAGTGCATACAATGGTGCAGTAATACGTGAATAATGTTCTATAAATCTTCTGTAATAACCAGAGAATCCAAGAAAGCTACGTACCTCTGTTTGAGTAGTAGGAGTAGGAATAAGCAAAAGTATTTGGATTTTGGCTGGGTCTACCTGAATGTCGGCTGCTGAAATATAGTGTCCTAGAATAAGTCCTTCTGTCATCATCATGTAGCATTTTTCATGGCTTAGACAAAGCCTGGTAGCTATACAGCGTTGTAGGACTTTTTCTAGTGTTTCCAATGCTGGATCAAACTCCTCTCCATATGGAGTGAAATCATCCATATATACTTCCAATCCGTCATTTATTAGATCTGCAAATATGCTAAGAATAGCCCTTTGGAATGTGGCAGGGGCATTACATAAACCAAAAGGTAAAACTCGGTAGGCAAACGTTCCCCAAGGACAAGTAAAAGTAGTTTTATCCTAATCTTTAGGGGCAATCTGTATTTGGTTATACCCACTGAAGCTGTCAAGAAAAGAAAAGAATTTCTTGCCTACCAAATTGTCCAATACTTGATTGATGAATGGGAGAGGAAAGTGATCTTTCTGTGTTGCCTTATTTAGTTCTCTCTAGTCTACGCAGATTCTCCACTTCCCATTCTTCTTCGGTACCACCACAAGTGGGGAGACCCATTTACTATCAGAGATAGGGTAGATGAAGTTGACATCTAAATTTTTTTGGAGCTCAGCTTTTACTACTTCTTTTAGATGAGGGTTTAGTCTTCTCTGAGGCTGTCTAACAGGTTTTGCATCATTTTCTATGTAGATGTGGTGTGTACACAATTGAGGATCAATTCCTTTCATATCAGGGTAATCCCATGCAAATGCATCTTTATATTTTGTTAAAATATGGATGAGTTTTATTTCTTGTTCCGGTGTAAGGTCGGCGTTAATGTTTAAGGCCTTCCCAGGTTCGATTTCCACAATTTTACTATGTGCAACTGAAGTGACAGGGATTGTGTGGTCATGCACATCTTTCAGAGGTTCCTCCTCTACTTCGTTATCAAATGCTGCTTTTATCATATGACACTGGGTACGAGATGTGAGTTCAGTTTGACTAATAAAGTTGCTGATGGCATCGTCTTCTGTTTGATCTTTGAACTCTAGTGCTTCTTGTATAGTTAATGGAGATATGATGTTGTCAGTAAGATATGATACAGGGTGCCTATTAGTTTTAACTATTGTGATGCTTGGTTGCGCTGGGGGATATAGTACTAAATTCTTGATATCCGCCCCCTTAGTTATGATCATGTTCCCTTGCCGACAGCCGATATAGGCATCAACGGTAGCGAGCCAAGGTCTTCCTAAGATCAATGGATGTCTATCAAGTCGGGTTTTAGGGTTTATTATCAGAAAATCAGTTGGGTATTCCCAGGAGTCAACCGAGACCATGACATCATGCAGTATGCCTTCTGGCCTAACCACAGACCGATCAACCAATTCTAGCAGAGTTGAAGTAGGTTTTGCAGATGTAATACCTAGCTTTGGGCAAGTAGCAGTTGTCAATGTATTGATTGCAGCTCCAAGATCAACTAAGGCATTGGTTAGGGTTTGACCATAAATTTGAACAGTTACTATTGGGTTTCCTGGGTCTTCATACTTAATAGGTGTTTCCTTTCCTGATAATAAGTTAGATAAAGTACCGACTACTTGAACTCTTGGATTATCTATTATATTCCTTCTCGGTTTTTTTATGCACAATCCTTTAATAGTTTTTGCGTATATCGGGATGTCTTGAATGGACTGAAGGAATGGAATTTTTATGTACAAATTTTGTAATTCTCCCAGAATGTCAAAATTAGGTTGCTGTATAGGTCGAGGTATGACTAAACGTTCTGGGAACAGGGGAGAGGATGTGGTTGCTTGATTATGAATTTGTTGTCTATTCACATCCTCTTCTTGTGACAGATGTTCTCTAGGTAACTGATCTTCAATCTGAACTGTTTTATTTCCCTCTGTTTGGATAATACGCCCAGATCTTAGCTGAAGATCATTACACTCCCTTAGATCGGGTCCTTCTTCTGGTGTTTCTAAAATTTGGAGTGCTTGGACCGGTCTGTTATTTGGATTGGGATTGGGCTGGGTTGGGAGTTGGGGTCTCAGATTAGATTGGGAGTTTTGCTGTAAAGCTGGCAGTGTAGGTTGAGGGAAAGGAATATTTCCTACTGGCTGTTGTGTTGGTCTCTGCCAGTTAGTCTGCCAGACTGAACCTTGTGAAGTGGGGGGAGTCCATTGTGGTGGGTATGGGTTGTTTTGCCAGTATGGTGGGGGATAAGGAGGATTCGACCAACCAGATTGGCTTGTCTGATTTAGCCACGGGTTTGCAGAAGGATACGACTGCGATGACCAGTTTGGAAATGGGGGTTGAAACTGACTTTGCCATGTATTATACTATTGAGTATTGTACTACGGATACTGAAAAGAAGAAGCTGGGTCTGAAAACATACCAGTTTGTCGCGGCTACCACTGACGGAGTTGGTTGAGCAGATATACTGCCTCTGGTTCTTCTTCTGCTTCCTTATATACCGCTTTCAGTCCAGGTAATGACAGGAAACTTTCTGTAGAGTGATCCCTTGTACATATGGCGCAAGTCTGAACTGTATCTAGTGGACACTCCTTATGGCTATTCTTCTTCCTGCACCTGGGGCAGAAGATTGCCAAATTCTGTTCTGCCTCCATTTGTTTCTTCTTGGCCTGCAAAACATCTAATTGTGTAATCAGTGTTCCTAGTATATCAGTTTTAAAAATTTCAAATAAATTTCCAATTTCCACACGTGTTACTCCTTTTGATGAAATTTTGTTTTCCCGTGCAAATCGATCATGTTCTGCTGGTTTGATTCATGTACTGCCTCTCGAACTCCTGATACATAGATCAATTATGTCAGCAAAACTTTCCTGATAAATATCCCCTTTCCCCATAATGTTTAATGTTTCAATCCATTGTTCTTTCATGCCCCTTATTAATGTTGTTTTCAACACGTTATCAAGCAAGGGCAGCGATGAATAGGGAGATCTTTGTAGATTATACTGGAAATGTTCCACATATTCTTCTAATGTTTCGTTTGGTCTAGCTATCATCTAAAATATTTCATCTTTTAATTCTCTAGACCTGCAGTAGTCTTGATATTTTTCAGAAAAGATTCTTTCATTTGTTCCCAATTATTTATAACTCCACCACCTAATCCCATAAACCATCTTAGAGCAGTCCATTTCAGAGTAGAGGGGAACAATTTTAGTTTCTGGGGGTCAGTGGTGTAATCATATCCCCTACATAATACATCAAATTCAAATAAAAATGCATCCGGGTCCTCTGATGTAAGTCCGTGAAATGTAGGGATGTGTTGAAGGGGAATTGCTTTCATAGGGGCATTTGTTGCGGAATCCACTATGGGGTATTGTAATGTAGAGGTTTGGGTGTTTGGTGGATTTTCAGCCATCGGGTCAAATATATGCCAATAACCTTCTGGAATATCTAAGAGGGTATTCCTAGGTTGAGGCGGAATGTTTTTAACAGGAACAGTTTTAATAACACTTCCTCTATCCAGGATTTTTGTCTGAGGGGATAGGGTTTCTTCAATAATAATTTTTACCGCGCTCCCTTTGTATGGGCTATTCAATGGCTGAATTATCCTAGGAGGAGATCTTGGGTCCCTAGTCCCCCCTGTTTCCCCTTCTCCTTCACAAAGATTACTAAAATTCCCTTCTTGCAGTCGTTCTGGAATAGAATTTTCAATTTCTTAAAATTCCTATTCGTCAGTTTGACTATGCACCTCAGCGAAGGCTACAGATGGTGAACCTGTGGCCTGAAGGGAACTAGTAGGCTGCTTGGAAGTAACTTTCCTGGGTCCTACTGAAGGCTAAGATTCGGCTTTCTTATAGATTTCATCTATGAATGTTGATCGACCAAGGGTCACCGGCCCCTTAGCCTTTTCTGGTTTTGGTAAAGGTTTGGGATTTTTCTCTGGCTTTTTCTGCTTAGTCATGCACTCAATTTAACTACTAAATCTTTCTTAAATAGATAGCAGCAAATTTGCAGGAAAGCAGGCAAAGGAGCAGGGCTTTTACATGCTCCACATGTAGGTTGTTACCTTCTGTTTTCAAAACCCAATTCTTCCCTAGCAGGTTCGTACACTACTCTGAAAAAACAAATGTCTACACTCTTTCCCCGGCAACAACACCAAAATGTAGAGCTATAAAAAGGGTCTCTTTCACCTCTAGTTACCTCACATTAATATGTCAATCCGGGAACGTCTGGTTATTTCAAAGAGTGTCTCAGTCTGAGGCTTAGCACTTGTTAGAGTAATGCTTGTAGTATAGCTGTTTAAAAATCTACAAGAGTAAATCAATGCGTATCTACAACTTAGCTACTTCAAAAAACTAAATCACACCAAGCGTTGCATCAGCCAAAGGTTCAGTAGCAATAACCCATCCTTTTTATAATTGATGAGAACAGATCTGAGGTCTGGGAACCAGGTAGCAGATGCTAGGGCTCACTATAGCCTGGGATCGTCCTTGATGAATATAAATGAAACGACAAGTAAAGGAAATAGCAATGAAATAGAACAGCACATCAGCCAAGTGTTCAGTAGCAATAACTCATCCCTTTCATAACTGATGAGGGAAGATCAGAGGTCTGGGAGCGAAATAGCAGATGTTGATGCTCACTACAGCCCGAGACTGTCCTTAATAAAACAGCAAATTAACAATCTGAAAATGGAACAGCAATTGAAATGGAACAACAATTAAAATGGAACAACAAATAAAATGGAACAGCAATTCAGAATTCAGAAATGGAACAGCAGTTGAAATAAGCAGTAACCAAGTTCATCAAGCTGTAATTCTATTTAATCACTCCAATCAAGACATCAATCCTTCAGTCTTAAAAGATGTACCCATGCTATGGAACAACACTATCGATTACAACCTTAGAAACACACCGTGTTTAATCTGCTTCTGTTATTGATCTAAATAAACGCATACGATTGCATCTCAAGATGAAAATAGTACCATTCAATGATCATATGAAATCAGATCTTTCAAGATAACTGTTATAATGCTAAACACAATCGTAATGGACTCTGTAATGGAGTGACAGTATCTTGTAGAGATTAATCAACACTTAAAGGATTGGTAACATGACACAACGTCGATATAAAGCTTTGGTTTACAGGAACATGAAACGAATTAACCATATTACGTCTATGAACAAACCACACAGAAACCACATGCAACATGAAACGAATTAACCATAACAGAGCATGTAATATAATGTTCTTAAAACACAGTAGATTACCAGATTACGTCTATGAACAAAGCACAAAGAAACCACACGTAATGGTAAAAGAGCAAGTGTCCTCCAGGGTCGGGCCCTTAGCCTCCAGGGGTACACCGCTTAAGATTGATCCAGGCTCAAAGATAAAAGAGTAACCAAGTCTGTATTAATGCATGAAATAAAGTTACAGGAACTCAAGTCTTCAACAGAACATAAAGATCATAGTCTCGATCTTCTTTAGAAGAAATTACATAAAAAACCATCCCCTTCTAGCCAACAATGCTATCCCTTATATAAGGAAGATGGCAGAGATATCTAGATACAGAAAATAGATAAAATAGTGATCCCTAAGGATCTAAGATCCTGAGGGATTCGCAGAATCTTTAATACTGCATCACTTCTTTCCTTTTCTGCTCCATGCTGGTATCTCTGCCTCCTTCCCTGGATTGATCCATTTTGATCTGGTTTGCTTGCGGTCTCCTGTCAAAGGGACAGTGGTTAGCTCATTCTTGTATTTACCTTTGGAATGGCCACCTTCTGTTTTTCCACCCTCCTGCACATAGAAATGACAATTATCAGTGTTTCCCATTAATCTCTCGTGTTTCTTTGTAAATCCTCATCATTATCTAAATTTCTAATGCAAAAGGATTTTAAGTTCTAATGAAAATATATTAAAATAACCATTGAAACATACCTTCTTTGATACTCCACAAGTGGTTACAAAGTATGACAAGCAGGCTCATTTTTCTCTCTTTTCCCCCACCATTTCTGGCAAGTACCTCTTTATTTTTTTACAAGCTTGAGGAGGAAAATATATGCTTGATTATAAGCTCATCCTTTTGATGAGTCCAACTTAGTTTAAATTCAAACCCTAAGAAGGAGTGGTCCGTTCCTGTTTGTAATTGAACAGGTCCTTTACTGTCAAAATTTAACGAGTCCAGTACAGGAGAGACTCGACGTTTTTCATTTTTAGAGAGTCTGAAAAAACTTAAGAAGACTCTAGGGTTGACTTTTTCATAAATTTGTGTCTCCCAAGCCCAAAAAAGTATAAAATAATACTTGAGAGAACCGCTTGATCTTTTACAACCAAGGAGTACTTTTCGTAATTAGTACCTGTGATCCAAAAAAGTAAAAAAACGATCAATGACACGTTGTTTTATGACCAATATTGAATTTGAAACGACAAAAACCAGGCAATATTTTCGTGCTTTTACGGTCAGATAAGGGCTGTAAGAGGATCATCTTTTTAGTTCCGTTTTAACGAGCTTAAAAAGAAAAACTCGGCAATCTTTTCATTTTTTAGGAGTCAGAAAAGAGCTTAAAGGTGACTCTAATGGTTTTTCGTTGAAAATTACTAATTTCGCCTGAAAATCCGTTATCCTAAACAAAAACTCAAACATTACTCATACCTATTTAATAATAGGTAAAAATGGCGCAAAAAACACATTTTTAAAGTGAAACATAAACAAATTTAGAATTTATTTACCCAAAAAACTTATAAAAAGGACTTTTTACCATTCATTTTTACCATTTGAGATTTTGGGTGAGAAAAAAGGGCTTTTGACCAGAAACTTCCTGTGAAGATTGTGGAAATTCCGTCCTTCGGAATCGAACCCCGTCTCGTCCTAGTAATCCACATCATCATACTCTTCATTTTTGTCCGTTTGAAATTGTTTTTTAGGGTTTAATTTTTCTTTTTGGGAGGTTTTAGGTTTGAAAACCCGCGCGCGGGGGCTCGCAGGTTTACCACAGGGGACCTGCGTACCCCGACTTTTTTGCAATGGGCAAAAATTCAGGGGTGCGCACCTGCCGTGATGGCAAGGTGCGAACCCCACACACTGTCCCTAACAAGGGGGTGCGTACCCCGCGCATAGGTTTATAAAAACCTAACTAACTCAAAAAATACCCAATGAAATCAATTTTGCATATTCTAATTCGCCTTTTTTACTTTATTGTAGGATAAACATCCTGCTTGATTAGCGAGAAGAGGAGCACGAGGATTTGGACCTCACCGCGATGAATCATGAACCTTCGATCGATGCATTGAAGGTATGTGGCTTGTACAAGTTTTGGGCCATAGCTGGCATGAGGGCCCAGGTGGACTTTTTGCAGTGGCTGGTTGATAGATGGAGTATACAGGACCAGTGCTTCTTTATTGGTGGGCACCAGCTTGAAATCGAGCCAGCTGATATATACTTTTTGACTAGTTTGCCCAAGAGGGGTGAACACTTGACTCTATTTGGGCCCAAGGCAGGTGGCTAGTCTGTCGAGAGCCTCCGCCTAGAGTTCTGCAAGGTCCAGAACCGGGACAAAGGGATAGATATCAAAACCATATCCCTTCCTGAACTCATGGTTATTGTATTCACAACTACCAGACTTTGTGGTAGTGTAGCGCTACACATTGCCACCGGATCCCAGATGCGGATGGCAGTTGATTGCTTTCAAGGCACCATTTTCAACTGGTGTGATGCTGTGTTGGCCAATGTGAAGGGACAACTGACCAGGGCCAAAAATGGACAGCTAAAGACCTTTGGGTATGGTGCTATAGTTGTGAGTTTTGGTCTGGAGAGGGTTCCAATGCTGATCCCACAACACCTTACTATTGGAGCTGGGCTTCCTCGAGAGCCCAAACTGATGCGATGGGTTGCAGTTATGGCCCGTCATCCTAATGAGGGGACTGAGGTCGTTCGGTTCAAACCTGAGTATTTCCAATGGTTGGAAAACTAGGTTTTTGCTATTTAGGACTTTCCTTATGCTGGGGTTGATTTTCGTGGAGAACCAGACATGGCTCTTCCACCAGGAGAGCAATGGGATGATGCAGGTAAAATCATTTTCAACATTTTTCCTAATTTAATTTTTTGTTATTTTTATATCGTCCCAAAACTGATAGTGAAACTTTCAAATGCAGATGTGGGCCCACAGCGACCAGCCACTCTCTGGCCTTACGAGAGGAAACAACCAGTTGCACCGGCTCTAGCCCCATAGGACGAATCAGCAGAGACCTTGGCAGAGTTGGAGAGCCATTTAGAGTGCCTGACAGGGGACATGCCCAAGACCAGTATAGATGACATCCCTCGTCGACTTCAGTGCTATGTCATTGGTGTCCCAGGACCTTTTAGGAGGTTCCTTTATAAGGTGGCCCATGCAGTGGTTTTGTATCGAGATCATCACCAGTGATGGGATGATCGCCTATTGTAGTCACATATGACATTTTTGCTTTTTGTACTTATCATTTTTGTCGATCATAAGGTGTTTTTCAACCTATGATTGAGGACGATGTATTATTTTGACATACTCCTATATATATGATATCATTATTACGAGCTTATCTTGTTGAACATGTTATGGAATGTTTTTAAATTTACTTGTATGATTATTGCACATGTATACTTAACATTTGAGAAGCAATTGCATCTGCTAATGTATTTAAAGATCTTGGAATATGCTGATATTCAATATAGTCAAATTCACGTTCCAAGAGACGCACTCTCAAAAATAATCTCAATAAAACTAGATTTCTAATGGCATATACTCTATTAAGCTGTAATACAACGAGTTCAGAATCTAACCTCACTATCAAACTCCGAATCCCAAATGAAATAGATTCAGATAATAACTCAATCATTACATTATACTCTGCAATGTTGTTTGTTGTTTGACCGAGGCTTACCCCATGCATATATACCAACTCGTCAGAGGCTGAATAGATAACCCAAGCTACGGAAGAAACATTCCGTGTACTACGACAAGCACCATCAGCGAAACCAATGTATGTTTGGAGAGGCGTCGACATCTGCGACATCAAACGTAAAACGAAGATAAGCGGGAATAACGACGAAAAACTCACTCTAAGCTAAGCACACGTTTTAATCTAAAACACACCAGCTAGAAGAAAAAAAAACTAACCTAACTAAAAAATCTCCACACTCATTTTAAGCATAATACCTCTTTAGGTAAAGACCATTTCTGGGTTTACCTAAAGAGACCTCGTCAAAGTCTACCAATTCATAGGCCCCTTTCGCTAGCTTTCGCTTGACAACATAGGGACCATGCCACATACGTACGAATTTTCTAGCGCCTAATTTATCGTTTGCTTGATCGTACAATAAGACTAGATATCCTTCCGAAAAATTTTGAGGGGTCACATTTCGATCATACTAAGCTTTAATACGTTTTGCATGAGATTCGATCGCTAATGCAGCATCGCGTCGATTCTCATCTAGCTAAGCCAAGTATAACAAACGTCTTTCCTCTTCGAAAGTGGCTGGAAGTAACTCGATGGCCATTCACAATGATGAGATTTCGCACTCAATAGGTAACACAACTTCCAAACCATAAACTAGTTGGAAAGGAGTGAACCCTGTTGACGTTTTAACTGAGGTTCGATACGCCCACAATGCTGAAAATAGCATGTTGTGCCAATTCAACTGATGAATCCTAATGATTCGTCAGATCATGATGACTAGAACTTTGTTGATGGTTTCAACCAGGCCATTAGCTTGTGGATAATAAGGAGTTGAACTGTCATGACGCAAGCCAAGCTGGCCTGTAAGTTTAGCCATCATAATGTTTTGAAAATGACGCCCATGATCAGTGATAATCGCTTGTGGAACACCAAACCTAGCAATTATATGATTGAATATGAATATCGCAGCTGTTTTGCCGTCTGCCTCAAATGTAGGCATCGCCTCGGCCCACTTGGTAAAATAATCTACCGTAAGGATAATATATGCATGCCCCTTGGCCGAGTGAGGATTACATGTAATAAAATTGATACCCGATTTGGCAAAAGGACCAACAACAATTATAGGGTGAAGAGGAGCAGGTGGACCGTGCATCTTTCGATCAAAAATTGGGCAGTTGTGGCATTTTCGGACCGCAATAATACAATCTTTAAACATGGACGGCCAGAAATAGCCAGCGCACAATATCTTTTGGGCAATGGCATACCCAAACATATGACCGCCACATGCTCTAGAGTGACAGCTATTGAGGACCCTTTCAGCTTCCTCATGAGTCAAACAACATCGAAAAACAAAGTCCGCCCCATGACGATAAAGAGTATCTCCAATAATTTTGAATTGTTGGGACTGGAATCGTATTTTTCAACGATCCGATCGTGAAATATTTGGCCGAAAGGATTGGGTTTGGAGATAAACGATGATATCCCGGTACCACGGATCTAAAGTGCTGATTAGAAACAAGGATTCATCCGCAATGGGCTCCTCCGCCATAGTTTCCGTGTCAGCAAGCAGGAAGTCACACATTAATTCCGCAAAAACTAAAGATTTCTTTGACGTAGACTTTTCAAACTCCAAGTCGAACTCATAAAGGATAACAATCCATTTAGAGTACTTTCCCCCCAGCAATTGCGTGGTCAAAATATAGATCATAGGGTTGCAATTAGAAATAACTGTAGTCTTACGTAGTAAAATGTAATGACGAAAATGTTGGACAGCTTGAACAGTTGCCAATGCCAATTTCTCCACATGTGAGTATTTTAGCTCAGTTGGATTTAGCGTGTGACTAAGGTAATATATCACATGTTCAGTACCAAATTCATCTTCCTGAACTAACACCATTCTGGTGGTGGAATAGGAAGTGGCGAGATACAAGAAGTAGTCCTGGTTGTAGTTGGGAGGATGCAACAACGGTGCATGGGTCAACACGTGTTTTAGTGCATCAAAATATTTCTTAGCTATCTCGTCCCAAAAGAATGAAGTATTATGCTTCAACAACTGGGTAAAACCCTTTGTGATATCGGCGTAGTTAGGGATGAATCGACGTAAAAAGTTTGCTTTTGCTTGCAAACTTTGGAGTTGGTGAAGACTCGAAGGAGGAGGCAATCTGATAATGGCTTCAACCTTTGAGGGATCGACGTGAATGTCGGCTTTCGAAACAACAAACCCCAGTAACCGACCCGTTTCAATACAAAAAACACACTTGTGGGGGTTCAACCTAATATGATAATGCCTACACCTCATAAAAATTTCTCTTAAATGGACGAGATGATCAGCTCGATGTAATGAATGAGTAGGCAAGTCATCGAGATAGGGTTGCACAATGTGCTTAATATCATGAAAAACATAGGACATGGCCCGTTGAAAAGTTTGCCCGGCGTTCTTGAGCCCAAGAGGTAATTTGCAATAAGCAAATGTCCCCCATGGACAAATGAATGTCATTTTTGGTTGGTTAGCAGGTAGAATATTGATTTGATTGTATCCGGAAAAGCCATCCATAAAGGAGAAAATTTCGTTGCCGGTACAATCATCAATGATTTGATCGATATAGGGAGTAGGGTAATTTTCCTTTGGACATGCTCGATTAATGTCCCTATAGTCGATACATATTCTTATTGTCCCTTGCTTTTTGTTAACAGGAACAATATTTGATACCCAATCCATTAACAGGATCAGATAAATGAAACCTTCCTTGAGTAATTTTTAAACTTCTACTTTAATCACAGCAGCTTTTCTTGGGTGAATCTGATGCAAACGTTGCCGGAGGGGTTTAGCATCCGGGTAGGTTTTGATTTCATGAACTACAATAGCGGGGTCAATTCCTGGCATTTCCTCATATGACCAGGCAAACACATCGTGGAATTCTTGAAATAGGGCCTTATATGTTTGAATTTCATCTTCTGTACAAGAGGCACCTATATGAACGTTTTCAACAGGTCCAGGCTTAACCGAAATGACAAGGGGAATAGTTTGAGAAATATTTCCCATGTTTAACTCGGAATCAGGGTGTTTCATTGGATTCTAAGCGTCCTTGACATATTCAGTCGTAAAATTTGATGAAAAATCATTTTCAAAATGATCGCTCTCGGGTAAAAATGAAGATCTATGATGAAGATCTTCCCATGGTAACTCATTGATGCATAGGATTTCACGAATTTGCTCATCCGTTTGAACAAGTTCAGAAAACGTTATTGAATCTGAGTTTGATGTCAAAAGTGATTCCTCATGGACCACATTCATTAAGTCGATTCGGGTTGATGTTGTGTCGGAAAACAACTGCACAGTCTGATACGCAAGTTCGTACGGACTCAAAGGCATAAGAGTACCAAATGAGTCTATCTCAGATTCAGAAGGTATGATCCAAGGATCATCATTAACAATCGTTTCTAATGAAATCATATGAATGGTTGCAGTAGAAGACAATGCGTTGATAGGATGAAAAGGAAAAGTGCCCAGTAAACCAGAATCTTTAATTAGTCCTACTCCAACATCCTTATATGGGATCGTCATTTTACCAACATGTTGAATGCTCTCAGCAGAGGCTAGGTCGGATGAAAAGTAAGACAGCTAGTCTAAGGTTACGACCTTTTCATTATGAGGGAACTTTATAAGCCGAAAGACCGATGAAACAACACCTGTCATAGCATAAGACCAACTACGACCCAAGAGAAGTTTGTAATCTAAAGGGGCATCAACCACCTCCACATCTAGATTAACGCTTTTACCTTCAACCCCTATAGGTAGATCCTGTAGAATGCCAAAAGGATGAAACCAACGGCCATCAAAGGCCTTTAAAATCGTCAGGGATTAATTTAGTGAAGGAGAACCAAGCGATTTCCAACACTGTATTGACATAATACACGTGGAAGCTCCTTCATCAATCACAGACCTATGAACAGGTATGTTTCTGACTATCACTGGAATCTGGACAACCATCTGATGAGGTAAGCGCGGTGCACTATTTTCTAGATCGAAAATTATAAGGTTCGGTTCCTGAACGTCAACAACTCCTATAGCCGACAAAAGTAATTTACGCTGTGTTGGACATGATTGCAGCACTTCCAAAGCCGACATTGCTGAGGGTGAAACAGCTAAATCCTCAACAATGTTATAGTTCTGAGCTGCTCTCGTGTGTGGATTCAATGCAGACTTTCGAAGTATACCCTTGGCGGGCAGTTTGATTACTAAGTCTGGATTAGGTTTCTCGATCTGTAGTGGATCGGAACCAGGAGCTAAGGTTGATGGGTTCGAATGGGAAAATTCTGCTTCTTTACCATCAACAGGACTTTTACTGCCATAATCTTGCGATCGAGTCACAATCCTAACATGGGACATCATCAATATGGGTTCTTCATTGGCACTGGAGGATGAACCTATCATCTTACTGTCTTGATTTGGAAAAGGATCCTTCAAAACAGCAGGAGTTTGGGAACATTTGACAATTTTCGCAACCTCTGCATGATGAGGGCAGTCTCTCATAAAATGTTCTTCATCACAGATGAGACACGGATAATGAGGTTTGCGTTTTTCATCAGTTGATTCCGCTTTTTCAGGTTTCTCTTTCGAATTCTTATCGGTTTTATTCTTCTTCTTCCCTTTCTTCTTACCACCGGTTTTTGATTTAGCTGTAGATGACTCTACAACGTGAATATCGGCGGAAAGTTCCGCGGAAGAATCTCCTATCGGGGAATCTGGCAAGGTTATGATAGGAGAAGAATTCTTGGAAGACTTCTTCTTACTTTTGGTATTAACTGTACCAATCATACCATCAACGGCATGAGACCGTGAAGGAGCAGCAGCGATTTGATTTTGTTTGGGTAGATTGGGGATTTTCTCACATAACATACCCGACTGAGTATAAACTAATTCAAGGTACTGTTCTTGAGCAATTACTTTCTCCTCAGTAATGACTCCAGCCTTAGCTACATCCTCAGTGATCTTGGGCAGTAAAGATTTTACAAACCATTCAGCTAAGATCTAATCCGGGATAAAAGCTTTCACTAAATGCTGTCGATGTCTCCATTCATGGATGTGATCTGAAATGTAAGTGGACGTTGAGTGCTTTAACGAAGATAATAATTCCGTGCCATTTTCATATCTGACTAGCAACTGAAAATGAGTTAAAAATGAGGTAGCTAACTGACTAAAGTTATAAAAAGTGGCTCGCGGTAACTCAATGTACCACTTGGCCGCAAGACCAATTAGAGTGCGCTGGAAAAGTCGTAAACAAATTGAATC
The DNA here is from genome assembly GCA_000404065.3 of Pinus taeda. NCBI lineage: Eukaryota > Viridiplantae > Streptophyta > Pinopsida > Pinales > Pinaceae > Pinus > Pinus taeda. The sequence continues at coordinate 39,992 of APFE030919761.1, read as the reverse complement.
ATCTGAAATGGAATTAGATGCACACCAGAGGTGATAAGTCATCACATTGTTCGACGGGTCCTCTCCTGGCTTACCTTCTAACTTAGGAATATCACTGGGCCACTTATGCGGCATTGGCGGCCAATACTGAGGATAGTTAATTGGATCGTTCGTTAGGTGGGTCAAGTCAGGCAAGTCCAAAGTTGCGATAAATGGTAACTGACGATTAGGGTCCCTAAAACTCTGGGTCTGCAGACCAGCCCCAAGAGGAGGATATCCAGGATAACTATGAATTGGAAACACATTTGGGATATTTTGTCCTCCTGGAAAACCAGGATTAACCGGACCATACTGGGGTTGCTAAGGTTGTTGATATGTATACCCAAGGTACGGTTGATACTAATAGGTTGGTTGCTGCGTAGGAGGATTGTATTGGTACTGTCCTTGTTACTGTTGTTGATTATACTGAGGTTGAGTGGTGACAACCGTACTTCCTACAGGCATTTGAACCGAAGTGTGGACCGTGGGTCCAGAGTTAGGTAAAGATGTCTGAGGAGTAGATACAAGGATAGTAGAAATTGGAGCTGTCGATACTCCAGAAGAAGGTGGGGTAGATGCAGCAGATGTTGCAGTAGTTGCAGCAGATGTTTGAGGTTGAGTAGGAGGCGTACTAGGCCCAGACTGAGAAAATACAGAAGGTGTAGAAGTTTGAACAGTAGAGTGGGCAGGTTGTTGGGATGAACCAGAAACCAAGGGTTGTCCAGTTTGAGATGACAACTGCGCATTCGGTTGCAAGACCTATTGAGGTTGGGATGGATCCCACACTAGATTCGTTCCGGGGTATGGACCCATAACAGGTTGAGGATATTGAGGACCATAACCGGGTTGAGGGTAGGTTTGATAATATGATTGACCCGAAGGTGGTTGGTAACCTTGAGCTGGGCACTGACCTTGGGGTTCATAAACCTGAGGCACATACTAATACTGGAATTCACCTTGAGGTACAAATTGATATTGAGGTTGATTTTGAGGTGCATATTGATATTGAGGTTGACCCTGAGGTACATATTGATACTGAGGTTGACCTTGAGGTACATACTGAGTCTGGGGTTGACCTTGAGGAACGTACTGTCCCGTAGGTATGTACTATCCTTGAGGTTGTCCCCCAGGTGCAAACTGAGTACCTTGAGGTTGCCCCCCAGGCATATATTGGGTACCTTGAGGTTGCCCCCAGGCACATACTAGGTACCTTGAGGTTGCCCCCCAGGCGGAGACTGGCCACCTTGTGGTTGAGGATTGGGAATAGAACTTGACATCATGAGAATATCTTCTACACTTAACGGTTTAGTACCATTACTTCCAGTTAATAAATTTTGTTCAATAGGTTGAGGGTATGCTCCCGAAAAAGTACCAGACATGGATTGATACCCAGCGGGAATAGAAGGACCGCCGTACAAAAAGGCTTCCGGAGATTGAGAAAACATGGATGACTGCTTAGACATATTCAACGGAGGATAGTAACCTCTAGGTGTTGGGTGATAAGAAATACGAGGTGGTGAAAAACTTAGTCCCAGGTTTTCCAAA
>APFE030919761.1:20208-36084 GCA_000404065.3 Pinus taeda | reverse complement strand
TTCATTCAAACGCTCAATGCTACCAAAACAAACTTTTTTCAAAAGAGATTTTTGTATTTTTATAAAAACACTCAAAACTATGACTAAAGAAAATCTTGAGAAAACTATAAATAAAACAAATCTTGAGAAAACTATGAACAAAGCAAATCTTAAGATCTACAAACTATAAAAAACTACTTGAAGTAAAATCTTACAAATTGTTTTTATCTTTTCAAGGATGTTTTACTTGGCGATAAGCAAACCAAGGACTAACTTGTCCAGAATCACAAATCAGTCAAAAAACAAGCGATCTTTTGTTCTTTTTTGTAAAAGTGAAATTCAAACTTTTAACACAAGCTTTTTGAAATTTTTGAAAGAGAAAACTCAAGAGGGATTCCTCAACAAAGGTAGATTTTGTAAATGGTCAAACTCATAAGAAGGCCAATAAATACCAAGGTGATCTGAGGCTTATATGCTTCTAAGCTCTGAGCTACTACACGACCAAGATGAAAATCAAGATCGACAACCAAAACTTCTAGGAATTTCACCTAAAACCCTAACACCAATGAAAATAGACCAAGGAAAGCTTTTGACAAGTCACAAGCGGGTCTGGGCAAAGGATAACAATACCTAAACCAAGATAAAACTAATTAAAAGAGGAAAAATCAAGTTTTTCAAAAATTTAGCAAGGTCCGCAGGCTCAGAGTTTGCACAGGTGCGTGCACGCTCTGTGTGCAAAGTAAAAATGCGTAGAGGTACGCACTGTGATACAAGCATAGGGTGCAGACTTCTCCTAAAGTTATGAAAAGCCAAAACAAACCTAGATCCACTAAATCCACCCAATTCCACACACAACAAGCCAAAAACAGAAACAAAAAGACAAGTTTCTTAGGTCAAAGAAAAACAAGGAAAACAATCAAGTCCCCAGCGGAGTCGCCATTTTGTCACGCAGAATGAGTCGAGGTTGCGGACAAGATCGAACTTCCTAGTATCTAAAGATATCTAGTGACAAGCAAGCCAATCAAAAACTATCTTTCTCTAAATATGCAATTAAAACAAAGCCAAACAAGTGTTTTAGGCCTACCTTGGATCCAGTGCAAGTTTGTGGAATCCTTGCTCCCTCGCTCCAAATGAGCTTCCTTGAAGTGTAAGTCTACAAACACAAACAAGCAAACAAAATAAATAGCACCTGAAAAGCCAATATCATAAAGCATATTCATCATAATGATCAAGGAGATTATGAAACAAACCACATAAAACAATTTGTTGAGAAAAATGAATCTGATTGTATTAATTCAAATGAAAGAAGAACTTTACAACCTGTGCCTTGATGCTGTACAAGCTCCTTCCAGGGTCCGACAAGAAGTCTCCTATACTTTGACAAGTTTCACTCACTTCCCAATGAAACCAAAAGGTATGTGATCTCTCCTCTCAAGTTTAACTAGGAAGTCTTAATTCCATCAGCATTTACCCTAAAAAATGTTCAGCTTCTAACTTCTCCAGCAACTGACCCAATGCCTTAATTTATAGTGCAATGGAGGGAAGTTACTAGGTCCTCCTTCAAAGGGATAAAGCCCTCCATCAAAGAGATAGCTCCTCCTATCAAGGGATTAGCTCCTTCTCTTTTGGGATGCATGAACCACCTTGGAGTGAACAATCCACGTCAAAATCCTTCTAGAAACATCTAGAATTAACCCAAAAGCGAGTTTTTTAGGATAAACTTGCGCCTTTTTTACTTTTACAGGGGTATGCACCCACACCTTTACAGACAGAGTGTTCAGGTACGCAGGTAATATGAACAAAGGATGTGGGTCCGCAGGTAAAAGTAGGAGAAAGTGTGGAACCAGAGTAATATTGATTTTCAATGTCTTTCTCTCATTTGCAAAGCTTGACATGAAGAGTTAAGGTTTGAGACTTGCTTAGGAGGCTAGTATAAGTGATGATAGACCCATACTGACTGCAAATAATCACGGTGACGATATTTTTGCATAAAACTTACTATTCCTCTTTCTCTTATCTGAGCTGGTACAATATTTCCAAATTAACACTTCCTTTCCTAACTCATTTTAGAAATAGGAATTTACTTTTGTCTCCAATCACATGCTTTAAAAACCTAATATCAATATACCATTTCCGTTCTTAATCATGGGAATATGGTGAAAATACACACTCTTCAAACCTCTCTAGTTTTTGTTTCCATTTCTTTATGCCCCCTTGATGTGCATATTGCTCAAGAACCCGTTTCAATATCATTCATTTGGGGGTGTGGGGGGGGGTTGATTTTCTGTTTCCAGCAGAAGAGTCCCTAGATCTAGAATTTGAGAAATGTCTAGGTCTAATATATTCATTTTTGACAAAACTATTAGCTTTATACTCAATAGCCTTATGCCTGAAGTTAAGGTAAGAGTAATAATTTCTATAAAATAATGTTGTGTACCTAAAATGGTGTGGGTGTTTCATAGGACTAGATTTGTTGAATTGTAATTATCTATTTTGTTGGTGCCCAAGTTTGCATTGAGGAATATTCATGGATTTAACAATATTAGAATTTTCACAATTGTTTCTTTTTTCATTACTTCCTTTGTCTTCACTAGATTTCCTTTGAGTGCATTTTCATAGCTTTGAGGGGATTTTTTTTGTAGAGGACTTGGTGCTTGACTCAATGTTTAAGGACTATTGAGGGTTTGTGTATCCTAGGGATGTTTTGATTATAGGGATGTTTGACACAGAGAGTTCCATTTGAGTTTTTGATCCTTTGACAAAATTTATATTTAGAGCCATATTATCTTTTGATTTATCGATATATATACTTAGGGAGACAGCTTCTGACTCTAGGTTATGACAGTTATTTTTCCATTTTGTCACCTGACTTGTAATAGCTTCCTTTTTTTTCCTTACTTATTCAAGTTTAATTTTCAAGTAGATAATATCTTCTTCATATTCCCTTGAATCTCTCTTTTCTTTCCTCTTGGATAATTCTAGCTTTAGAAACTTATTCCCATCTTCAAAATTGTCATGGATATTTTGTTTGTCTTTCAATTGTTGTACCAAAATTTCTTTGTCTAATTGCCTCTTCTAGTTTCACTTTCTAAATATTAAATGTTTCATCACTAGAGTCATAAATACAGTCCTTTATTCTCAATGATTGTTCTTTCATTTGTCTATTCTTCCTCTTGGTCTTCTTTAGTTCATTCTAAGCACTGTTATGCTTTGGTTCAAGATCAACCACTCCAACTTTTTCTTCAAAGTATGAATTGTCTTTAAATTTCAAATAGGAGTCTAAAGCGATAAGAAAGCATTCATTATTCTATTCATTGGATGACTTTTCATTGCTAGCTTAATATGAGTTATTGTCTTATTTAACATAGAAAATATTCTTTCTTTGATTCTTTCCCTTCTCGTATTTGTGAGATATAGTTTTTCTCTTTCTCTTTTTCTTGTTTTTCAACTTTAGTATAAGTAAAATTTGAGGCAAAATGACCAGATTTGCCTGAATACAAGCTTTTAAAATGAATCTTACCTTTATATTTACTTGATCCTCTCTTTAACTTCCTCCTAAATTGAGCCATATGTTGATATGACTCACAATTAGAGAAGTCTTGATATTCTTTAGATTTCTTTGAAGCTTTGAAGGTTGCCTCGTTTGGTTCTAATTTCTCTTTCCTATTCTAATTTCATTTTCTGAGAGTTCCTTGAAGTTGTTCCATGGTGAGAGTGTTGAGAACTTTCATCTTTTCTATAGGAGAGATCTTGGAATTTAATATTATAGGAAAAGAACTCAATACTTTATGTAGAACTACGTTATCTTAAAGTTTCTCATTAATCCCTCTAATCATGTTAGGCACCTCATTAACTATAAGAAAATAATTATCCATATTCACATCCTCATTCATCTTTAAACTTTAAAATATCATTGTATAAGTATGTTGATGGGCTAGAATGCACTCCCAATAGTGAGGGGATCTCCCTAGTGTAGGGTCTAATCGGACTCTACACCGTTTGGTCTAGGAGTTCCATTTGGTATGTGGGTCTGACTGCCATATCTTTAATTAAGATTTTTCTTCGGACAATACAAGCATAAACTTAAGAAAACAAATAAAAATTTAGAAAATGAAAGTAACCTACAAAACTAAGGTAAGCACATCATATTCCATCCATTCATCGCAAGAGGAATCCCACAACACACAATGACATACGAAGAAACAGTATGCCAAAGTTCAAGGAACTTTAAAACATTAAGCTAAGAATATCCATAGCACCATCACATAAGACATCCATCAAATCCATAAGTGGAAATAGGAAATTACTTTTTTCATTCACCAAACGATCCCTTAGTTCTCAAACAATACGCACAAAAATAAGTCGAAAGCCAAAATTCCTTTACAATGTGTCATGCGGGCATATTTATAAAAGAAGAGCGACCTTTCATCTACCTTGTGACTATTGAGCTACCTATAGAAAATAGGACCTTGCAAGATACCTAGGAATTCTTCTACAAATTCTTATGAATTTGAGTTACCTATGGGCATAGGTATCTCACTTATTTTCAATGTGGTTGATTCGTATCCATGTCAAGCTAGTAATGAAAGTGCATCTAAAACAAATGAGAGTTGTGGAGAATTTAGTGAACAATGATGGATGAAGCAAATTCCTATGAAAAAGGTTCTAGAAGCTGAAAGAATTTTCAACACCAAAGTTTTAAACACACCAGGGGGAAGAGTATATGCAATAATTAGTGAAGTGGAAAGGTCCCATGGTTGAATATTCTACTTGGATGAATGTGTCAGCTATATAGAAAGAAGGTTATTCCATCGAACACCTTATGAGCAGGAGCTCATAAACTTTTCTTTTATAGGAATCCTGATGTAGGTGCATTGTAGGAGCACAAACTTAATGAATATTGGACAAAGCTTGCCAATGTGATGGGATGGTCACATGGGAATGCTGGGGAAAAAATATATTTGTTTAGAAATTGTAAATATTTAATTGAGGAGGAATTTTGACATTTTAATAAGTGGAGATATTTTCTATTGTAAATATTATTTTAGTTTCCTTGTTTGTATATAATATGGAATGATTCATATCTTGTGATTGTTGGTTGTCCCATGTTGGCTTTCTTTTTAAGGGGAACAACTGCCTAAAATAAAGACAGAGGGAGGATAACGAACGACTCGTGGTTCTATGTGAAATTATAGTCTTGTTGCATTTCATTTTACTTTCGTTTTGTGTGAATAAGGAAGTGTTGTTTTTTTTGTCAATGGAATAGTTGAATAGCCAATGGAACTATAAATTGATATGGTTTAAAATTGAATTGAAATTTAGTGTTTGAAGCAATTCGTTGTCTTCTCATAAACTGTGGTTAATCATAATTTTGTTCTTATGCATTGTTTATCTTTGGAAGTCAATACGTATTCCATCAAATTACATTAATAATATGACCGTTGAAGCCTTAAAAATTGTCATTGTTCATATATTTTGTGTATTCCTATCGAAATGGTTACACAACTTGCAGATGAATGTGCCACAATGTTCCAGAGTGGGAATGTGAGGTAGTTACAGTGAGTTGAGCATTGAATAGAATACAATTGTTTCAAACATTGTCACATCCTTTTGATTGAAATTCATACCATTACCTTTGAGCGAGATTTTCATCCTTGATTAGGAAAGGTGATTAGGATCAAGGCTGTGGACAATAAATTTTAGAGAGAGCCAAAATTCCTTTACAATGTGTCATGCAGGCATATTTATAGAAAAAGGAGTGACCTTTCATCTACCTCATGACTATTGAGCTACCTATAGAAACTAGGACCTTGCAGGATACTCAGGAAATTTTCTACAAATTCTATGAATTTGAGTTACCTATGGGCATAGGTATCTCACTTATTTTCAATGTGGTTGATTTGTATCCTATCAAGCTAGTGATGAAAGTGCATCTAAAACAAATGAGAATTGTGGAGAATTTAGTGAACAAAGATGGATGAAGCAAATTCCTATGAAAAAGGTTCTACAATCTGAAACAATTTTCGACATCAAAGTTGCAAAACACACCACAGGGAAGAGTGTCTACAATAATTAGTGAAGTGGAGAGGTCCCCCGGTTGAATATTCTACTTGGTTGAATGTATCAACTCTATAGAAAGAAGGTTATTCTGTCGAAGACCTTATGGGCAGGAGCTCATAATTTTTTTTTTCCTAGGCAACCTGATGTAGGTGCATTGATGGAGGACAAACTTAATGAAGACTGAACAAAGATTGCCAATGTGATGGGATGGTCACATGGCAATGCTAGGGGAAAAATATATTTTTTTAGAAATTGTAAATATTTAACTGAAGAGGAGTTTTGACTTTTTAATAAGTGGAGATATTTTCTATTGTAAATATTATTTTAGTTTCCTTGTTTGTATAGAATATGGAACAATTCATATCTTGTGACTATTAGTTGTCCCATGTTGGCTTTCTTTTTAAAGAGAACAAGTGCCTAAAATAAAGAGAGAGGGAGGATAAGGAAAGGCTCATGGTTCTCTATGAAATTATAGCCTTGTTTCATTTCATTGTACTTTCCTTCTGTGTGAATAAGGAAGTGTTGTTTTCTGTGTGAATTGCATAGTTGAATACCCAATGGGAATGTAAATTGATATGGTTTAAAATTGAATCAAAATCTAGTGTTTGAAGTAATTTGTTGTCTTCTTATAAACTGTGGTTAATTATATATTTTCTCTTATGCATTGTTTATCTTTGGAAGTCAATACTTATTCCATCAAATTACATTAATAATATGAGCATTGAAGCCTTAATCATTGTGATTGTTCATACATTTTATGTATTCCTATCGAAATGGTCACACAAGTTGTAGAGAATTGTGCCACAATGTTCCAAAGTGGGAATATGAGGTAGTTACAGTGAGCTGAGAATTGAAATAGAGCACCATTGTTTTGAACACTGTCACATCCTTTTGATTGGAAGTCATACAATTACCTTTGGGTGAGAGTTCCATCCTTGACGAGGAAAGGTGATTAGGATCATTCCCAGAGTTGGGAGACGAGTCAAGGTCATGGAGAATCATTTTTTAGAGAGCCAAAATTCCTTTATAATGTGTCATGAGAGCATATTTATACAAAGAGGAGTTACCTTTCATCTACCTCGTGATTGTTGAGCTACCTATAGAAAATAAGACCTTGTAGGATAAGGAAATTTTCTACAAATTCTTATGAATTTGAGTTACCTATGGGCATAGGTATCTCACTTATTTCAATGTGGTTGATTTGTATCCCTATCAAGCTGGTGATGAAAGTGTATCTAAAACAAATGAAATTTGTGGAGAATTTACTGAACAAGGATGGATGAAGCAAATTCCTATGAAAAATGTTCTAGAAGTTGATATTTTTGACACCACAGTTGTAAAACACACCAGGCGGAAGAGTATCTGCAATAATTAGTGAAGTGGAAAGGTCCCCCAGTTGAATATTCTACTTTGATGAATGTTCCATCTCTATAGAAAGAAGGTTTTGTCGAAGACCTTATGGGCAGGAGCTCATAAAATTTTCTTTCCTAGGAAGCCTGATGTAGGTGCATTGATGGAGAACAAACTTAATGAAGTTTGGACAAATATTTCTAATATGATGGGATGGTCACATGGCAATGCTGGGGGGAAAATATATATTTTTCTAGAAATTGTAAATATTTAATTCAAGAGTAGTTTTGACATTTTAATAAGTGGAGATATTTTCTGTTGTAAATATTATTTTTGTTTCCTTGTTTTTATATAATATGGAATGAGTTCATATCTTGTGACTATTGGTTGTCCCATGTTGGCTTTCCTTTTAAAGAGAAAAAGTGCCTAAAATAAAGAGAGAGGGATGATAGGGAAAGGCTCATGGTTCTTTGTCAAATTATAGTCTTGTTGCATTTCATTGTACTTTCTTTCTGTGTGAATAAGGAAGTGTTGTCTGCTATGTGAATGACATAGTTGAATAGCCAATGGGACTGTAAATTGATATGGTTTAAGATTGAATCGAAATCTAGTGTTTAAAGAAATTCATTGTCTTCTTATAAACTGTGGTTAATTGTGATTTTGTTCTTATGCATTGTTTATCTTTGGAAGTCAGTACTTATTCCATAAAATTACATTAATAATATGATTGCTAAAGCCTTAATCATTGTGATTATTCATAAATTTTGTGTATTCCTATTGAAATAGTCACACAACTTGCAGAGGAATGTGCCACAATGTTCCAGAGTGGGAATGTGAGGTAGTTATAGTGAGCTGAGCAATGTAACATAGCACCATTGTTTCAAACAATGTCACATCCTTTTGATTGGAATTCATAGCATTACCTTTGAGCAAGAGTTTCATCCTTGACGAGGAAAGGTGATTAGGATCATTCCCAGAGTTGGGAGATGAGTCAAGGCCATGGAGAATCAATTTTACAGAGAGCCAAGTCATTTCACCTTCATGGAATTCACAAAACAAAGTTTTAAAGAGTGTTATGAAATCATTTCATGGTGCCCACATGTTTTTTCTAAGCACCGCAAAATCATTTCATAGCCCCGGAACAAAAGAAGTTTTTGTGTTGCATTTTGGTTCCTAAGTCTCCTTTTGGCATGCCATTGTTATCACTATGTGTTCAGTGCAGGAGTGTTGACATTGTTTTCATCTTTTAGTCACGTATCCCATTGTTTATCACATTGTTGCAACCTATTACATGTATAGGAGGAGCATGTTTAGTTTAGAGAAGGGATGGTGATTGACCTTAATATGTTTTACCCCTTGCCATTGATTTCAAAGTGGGAGAGAGATTCAACTCAACTTCGATGATTAGATTTAGGAGGAAGACGAGGCTCAGTTTTACACCAATGTCAAAGGGGAAGCTTGTTGGAAATGTTGTATTTTCCATTTATGTCAACCAATCCTTAATAATGTTCCAAATTTGTAATCATCATGTATATGTTATCTATAGGTCTATTGTGTGGTCTCCATTAGAGGAAATTTTAGCCTAAAAGTGCCCATGAAATTTTCACATAATTTCCATGTCATAATACGTAAACCAATCAAAATCAATTAAATTTAAAAAGAGGTACATGTAAATATTTTGGAGGGAAAAGAAGAAAAACTACTTTTTTTTTAATTGTATTTTTGGCTTACCTTCTTATGGGTTTACTCAATTTGAAGTGTAGACACTCGTTAGATGTGGAATTAAATTTGACATCCAAACACACTTTTTTAATGTATCTTCAATTTTTATCAAGGTGGGTCTTCTCAAAAGTATGCATAATGTGTACTCATTGGATGAAAAAATAAATTTGACATCCAATGAGTGTCTGCACTTGAAATTTAAGTAAACCTATAAGGAGATAAACGAAAAATACAATAAATAAAAAAGTAGTTTTCTTCTTTTCCCTCCAAAATTCATAACTTTTTTATTATTATTTTAACTATTATTTTATCATTTTCCTTAGGAGGCCACTTTTAGGCTGAAAGTTCCTCTAATTTTATGTTTGGAAGAGTGTCTCAACATTGCATATCCATATCTTGAAGCTTAGCTGCAAATTGATAGGTGAAGGTTTATGATTATGACCTAATACCTATAGGGAGATTGAACATGTGACCCATTGAGAGGGTATTGAGTGAAGTGAATTGTGGATGTAGTTGCATATTGTATATCAGATGTGAATAAGAGTTTGTTGTGCATGTCCCAAAATTTGTTTTTTGCAGGTAGCAGTGTTAAAAGAGGAGAAGAAGTTGTAGAGGATTGTGTGATCTAGTGAGAGAACTTGCTATAGATATTTGTTGGTGTTCACATATCAAGTTTTTTTTGTAAAGATTGTTTCTTTGATGATTGGGGTCCTAGTTTGAAATATTCCAAAAGTGGCCCTAGAGATTTTTAGGGGTTGTGGCTCCTTGTTAGTGGTGAATAGCTAAATTGTTTTATCGGTGGTGCCTCCTTACTAGTGGTGGCCAACTAAATTGTTTTAGGGGTAGTGGCCAACTAAAAATATGTATAAGATATTTTGATTAATAGATGATTCAGAGTAGCAAAACATCAGTAGGGTGGTTTTTATCCCCTTAAGGGTTTCCACCAGAAATACTTGTGTCTATTTTTGCATGCATGTTTGGATGTTTTTCATGGATTTATTGTGTTGATTTTGTGATTCTTTGACATTCAAATATACTAATGTTATTGATGTATGTTGTTGTTCAGTAAACATACAAAAATAAGTAAAAATTATATAAGGATTATCACTACTGATTCAACCCACCTCTTAGTAGTGATGAACATTTATAACATAGACAATGAATTAAGACATCCAGTTGAGCCTCTGCGCCATTCTTTGCAAGAAAAAGAAACAACCAACTACCCAACCTTGACCAATCGTGGGTTAGCCAAGTAAGTTGGGTTATTCGGCCCCGACCTCAATCAATGTAGTTGGTTGATCTACGTATTTTCAAGTAGATTTTTTAACCTGATCTTGACTATCTGAGTACAAGCCAGAAGCTCTTCCATCGCCCAATCACAATCGTTGATTTCAGTGGAGGACTATGACGACAAAGCATTTGGTCAAAATAATTCACATGCCCATGGTTGGGAGGAGGATATGTTAAGCGTATAACAAGGACCTCATGACCTCATGCAGTTTTTGACTAGGGTTGGGACCACATAAGCATGGGGTTTAAGCCCACAATCTCCCTTGTTGCACTCAAGCATGCCCGAGTAAATTCTAATAATGGCGAGTTCAAAAAATGGGGGGTGTATCCACTCATCAGATAAGAAAATTAGTCCTGTGGTAAGAGCATAGTTCCATCCTTTGATAGAGGGAAATGAGCATCTTATGGGTTAGCTCTAGTTTTAGGGATTGTCACCAACACTATGTTAATGGGGTTGATTGCATCACATCTCATGTTGGATCAGTAGTTGTCTCTTAGAAGTTATGCACATTGTAACATCTATTTTTTTACCCCTACTTTTGTAACATCAAATATAACTATGACTTCAACGTGTGGGAACTATAGTTGGTTGAACCTTTGTTTTAATAGTCGTTAATTATTAATTAAATTTAACTACATTTGTTGGATGAAGGGACAACTTATAGATGTGAGTTATGAGGGGAATTTATTATTTTACTTGCATAACCTTAAAAGCCATATCCTGTTGAATTTAATGTTAGAACCACTCGCAACTAAGAAAAGCCATTTTATCCGATAGGTTTTTATGTGATGTGATTGGGGTTGAACTAAAGTTTTCATATTTTATGACAATTCATTTGTGAAGAGTAAAGATCGGAATGGGCAGTTCCCATTCTCATCCTTACCTCTTATGAATTAAAGAAAGCCAAGGCAACATGAAGGGACACAAGAGAAATTCTACATATAGACATAGTTGAAATGAATTCAGGGTTCATTTCACTTGTTAGATGAGAAGGGAGTTGCTCGACAATTCACTATTTAAAGCTTCCTAAATTTGGAGGTTTTATGACCTTGAGCGAGTGCCCTATGTCTTTGGGTGCTAACCACCTTGATAGTGATTGAGGCCACTAAAATCCCCGTGCCAATGTATGTTGTTGTTGTGTAGTTTTGCGATTGAATTAAACCACTGTGTTCTATGATTAGGTTGATGAACTGCTTAGTGCTTGCTAACTTGCTGATGAACCATCTTCATTTGGAATCAATCCTTGGTTAAACCATTGGGTTCTTTTAGTTAGGTTGATGAATCACTTAATTCTTTCCAAGTTCTCGCTAACTCACAAATGAACCACCTTCATAGTGGAATCAATCCTTGGGTTAAACCACCAAGAGATTTTAGTTAGGATGGTGAACCACTTAGTTCTTGTTAAGTGCTTATTAATTTCCTAATGAAATACTTTCATATTGAAATCAATCCTTGGGTTAAACCACTAGGTGCTCGCAATTAGGCCAACGAACCACTTAGTGCTTGCTAACTAGCTAATGGACCACCTTCATAGTGGAATCAATCCTTAGGTTAAGCCATTGTTTTCTTGTAGTTAGGTTGATGAATAACTTACTGTTTCCCAAGTTATTTCTAACTAACTAGTTCACCACCTTCATAGTGGGTCCAATCCTTAGAAACTAAACAAAACACTCCCCTTTGTAATTTGGGTGAAGCCCTATGATGTGAAGCTCAAAGAGTAAGTGAGTCTCTCTAGTTCTCACTGTCAAAAGATTAGTTCATGAACCACCTAGAAAATGGGATTCATCTCTTGAGTGTTTGACAAAAATGTTGATGTTAATTTTCCCTTTGGAAGAATCCCCTTAGACTCTAGATTTAACTTGGGGGTGGTTAATTGCAAGAGATATTATAGTGTAGTTGGGCTATGGTTGGGTGGAGAGTGGAACTCCCTCCAATTGCCAACAATTTTAACTCACTCGAATAAGTAAAATAATTTGTGCATATGGCTATGATTATTATGTTAATTGTTAATATATGGTTATGTATGATTCATGAATGAATGCTTCAATCACTGAATCTTCATGGTTCACTAACTATTTTACTTGTGTAGGATGGTAATGAACATTGTAAATTTTAGGGGCGAATTTTAGCCCAAGGGTGACTTTTAAGGCATTTTGAATTTTAGAGTGGTGAAATTTTTATAAAATGCCCTTTTCATATAATTAGCCCAATTTTTTTTATTTTTTTTATTTTAATTTTAATTTTAATTTTTTTAATTTTATTTTAGCCCATAAAAAAGGGAGGATAAACCATGCAAAGGCTTAGTTGGCCCGATTTTCTCAGTTTGGGAGATTGTATTCCCTTAAAATCGCCAGATTTTTTGATTTGCACATGGTTTGGGAGATTGTAATCCATTAAAATCGCTGGATTTTTTTATTTGTAGTGTTAACTTCGTTTGCAATTGTCTTGTTTTGGGAGGTTCATTTGGTCCTCGGAGGTGGTTTGGGAGGTTCGATTTGGTCCCAATCACCTTGATTATTTGGTTTTAAAATGGAGGGCAATGGTGAAAAACTATCTGTTTTCAAATAGGTTTTCATGGTGTATAAATTTGTTTTCAAATCAATTTTCATGGTGTATAAATTTGCTAGTTTTTGTCTTCGGATTTCTCATTTCACAAATCCGACTATTTCCAGTAGGCTTGGGGCTAGTTAGAGGGCATCCATGAAGTTTGAATAGAGCTAAGATATGGCAATCCATTATTGTGAAGAACATTAGCCTAAGGAAGGAGCATCAGAATCTCAAGGAGAAGCCGAGCTCGAAGAGGACAAAAGGAAGTTTGTTATGTGCATATGAAGAGGCCTAAGTCTATCTAGAAGCAAGGACAAAGTTCTCTTTCTTTTCCAAGCTCTAGAAGGATTTTCTTATAGGTATAAATAAGCCCACTCAAATTTTTCCTGAGGTGTGTTTTGTTGTGAGTCAAAAGGGTGGGACGAAGCCCTAGAAAGAGGCATAACAGCCTCATATCTGCCCACTGTAGGAAGCCAAAAGGCCTCAGGACTTGCACAAGAGTTTGTGGGGGGTCAAAGCCCTAAAGGAGGCCAAAAAAGACCTCAAGCCATGACTAGTAGCAAGTGAAATGCCTTAAACAAAGAGCAAGCCAGAGAGAAATAAGCTTCATAGGCACCAAGGTGTACATTTTGTGTGGAATCCTGCATTTCTTGGTGACTCATTGCAACCAGTGCCAGGGTATACATTTTGTACGAAATCATCCATTTCTTGTTGATTTGTGAATCAAAAGCTGAAAGGGCTTGGCATTCCAGGTAAGCCACAACCATCAAACCAATTGAAACTGTTTGTCATTAGAGTTGGCCTCCACACTGAAGTTGGTAAAGAAATTATCTGCAACTATTTCCAAACTAAAACTAATATTAGTAATGTTTGTTAACAAATGCCATTATTCCAATTGAAGATTGCTATTAGTAGTCTTTGTTAATTTTTGTTAGCAAATTCCATTGCATTCATTCACAAATTGCTATTAACCATTCCATTCACAGATTTCCATTAATCTTGTTCTTGTTTGTTTGCAAGTGCCAATCAATTCACAGAACAATATTAGTGTTTGATCCTTCTATTCTATAAATATATATGAACACAAAGATGCCATTGATGGATTTATCATGGATTCAAACCAATTACAACACCAATTTCCTAAATTACAAGCTTGTCTTACAAATTAATTCACATTGTCAACTTAACTTCTTTTTTCTCAGTTTTAGTCTAATTTTTCCGCTCTCACCTGAGAGACCCTGGTTTGGTTCTCTATGTCCCAGTAGTGGGATTTCATTGTCAAACAAAAAGTGTATGACTTTAGCTATCTAAATTCTAGTGCTAAACCAAGATGACAATTCAAAGTGTATGACTCTAGTTGTCTAAAACTTTTCAAGGACACCCAATTCGTCTCAAAGGAAAGGCACATGCAGTTTGAAGGTCGCTAAGGAAAATGTATAGATGACGTTTTTTCTATTTTCAATACTCTGTCATTGTTCAATTTTAATCAACATGACGGCCAAAGACTGATCCTCCCAGTTTTCAATTATTCAACGCTGCCAAATCAAGGAGATAACGTCTAGTTCACACGAATGCACTATTGTTGGGTTATTAAATATGAGGTAAATGAAAGAATCTAAGATGGAGGAGGCACGTGTAGAGTTGTCCTCTATTCTGTATCTCTTTATTTCAAAACCATCGATTTCATGTTAAAAATATATGAAATTGTAGTAAGGAACCTGTTTTGTTGGATATAAGAAAAGTGATGCAAGGTATAAGAGCCATGGAGTCCAGAAAGAATTGCAGGAAACTCCAAGTGTTAAGTTGTATCTTAGGATATGAAGAGTTGGTCTCTGGTTCTGTGTTTGTTTGTGCATTTATTTAGGTTTATGGAGGCAAGTTGTAATATATTGTAGGAAGAGGATTGTAAAAACCAAAATTTCCTTCTATGATTTCGTGTGAAGTTCCTATTATAAAAATTCAAAACTTTAACCAACCATCCAAGGCTTACAAAATGATTGCAAAAAAAAAAAAAAAATTGCAAGTATTCTCTTGTGGATAGATGAGAATTAGACATTCACAATAATGCTGGATTTTAGTGTTTTCCATGGCCAAATTGTTGTTTCCCTTCACTATGACCTTGTTCATCCATGGTATTCTACCTTATTCATTATTTGGGTATACATATGAGGCAGCTAGAGGACATCTTGAGGCTTGCTGATATAGAGTTGCGAATTAGTAGGATGCGGGAAAAGTATGATGGAAAGATAACTTGTGTTGCAAATATCAAAATGTTTATATGGAAATGTTGTAGAATTTGGAATTGTTGAGCAAGTAGTGACCGCTTTTTCTCAAATAGACCTTGGCCACTGTGATTATACGAATGGTCAACAAAGAATACAAGGAAGAATATCAATAGGTAGAGTATTCCAAAGTGAGGATAGTTTTCAATAAATCGCAGATTATTTTGCTATTACATAACCTCTAGGAGCTATTATAGTAAGATTTATGTTATCTACCAAATAAAGTTTGTTGTAGTATACTTTTTGGATCATATATGAAGCAAGAGTTGTGGCAACAATTTAGGTGACAAGTCTAGAAATTTATGTGATAAATGTTTCTAGGCATTAGTTTAACAATCAGATCATTCCCATATTTTCAAGCAGCTGTTTAATCATCCAAATCCATCGATGACAAAGCATTTCAGGAGAAATCATCATGTAAAAATTACTCCAAATTTTGTGGACTAATGTGACAATCACATCCCAGTTTACTTGGCACTAAATCAAAAATTCCATATTTTCAAGACATAGTTGGTAGTATTAAAGCCAATTGGCAGCTTTGAGGTCCTTTGTAACTATTTCCAACAACCTTCCAACCATTCAAGACTTTGCAACCGATTTAAAATTTGATTCTATTAATAGTTTGAGAACTATTTTTAATTTATT
>APFE030919758.1:17917-49221 GCA_000404065.3 Pinus taeda | reverse complement strand
GTATAGACAATGGAGGTTTGATTTGGACCAATCGGTCTGGAAAAGGTGGATGAAATGGTTTCATTTTCTTATCTCTGGTATCATCGTTTGATTTCTTTTGATTTGTCATTTCATTTTCGTTTTCTATGTTTTCTTCTCGCCTATCTGTTATTGGAGAATCTTTCTGGAGTACCTTTCCAGACCTCAAGTTTATGTTTTGCAAGGGTAGTGTGGAATATGAAGTTCCCTCTTCTACATTGTAGGCTGGCCTCTTTGCTCTATTATTCGGATTTGGGACAGTTTGAGCAAGAATTTGTGTGGGTCTGGAAGGTTGTGAGTTAGCTGGAAATTGTAGTTGTGGTGGACTTATTGGTGGAGGAGCAGGCAATGCTTGTTGAGTAGGTTGAGGTGGATAAACAGCTTGCTGAGGATACTGCTAATATGGTTGAGGATGTGATTGATACGGTTGATGATATTGTCGATATGGTTGTGAATATGGTTGGTATGATTGAGGATATGTAGGATAAGATTGAGAGTATTGTTGAGATGGTCTCCATTGTTTCTGTGGGTTGTTTTGGTGCTGCCATGGCATGGGTACATTCCATGAATTATGTGCATACATTTGATCATTTACAGGAAATTGCAAGTTTTAATTTGGGAACATACCTTGAGGTGCTGGCCTTGGCTGCCATGGTCTTTTTCTGCCCATATAATACATGTTTTCCATCTCTGCATTGGCTGCCATGTTATGGTTCTGCAAAACCTTAACTTTAGGACAGTTAAATATATCATGATGTTCAGTACAGAAAGCACAAACTTGAATGTTTTCTAGTGGACAGTCCTTTAATGCATGTTTCTTCCGGCACTTGGGGCAGAAAATAACCATTACCTGATCTTCAACTTCTTGTTTCTTTTTGGCTTTTAGAGGGTCAATTTGGTTCCCTATTGTGCATAACAAATTTGTCTTGAATTCTTCTAACAGGTTTCCTATCTCAGCCCTTGTGACACTTGTTGAAGCGGACTTGGTGACCTTGGATGACAAGGTTCTTTTTCTGATTTTAGCTTTACTCCTTGAATACTTTTCGCATAGATCAACGATTTCTTCAAAGGGTAAAACACAAATGTCACCTTTACCCATCAAGTTGAGGTCATCCATGTATTCCTCTCGGATACCTTTCAAAAATATTGTGCGGGTCAGTTCAAGAGGCATAGTTCAGTTTTTAGATTTTTGTAAGTTGTAGACAAACTGTTACAAGTATTCCTCTAAGGTTTCATCCTCTTGTTGGCTCATTCTAAAGATGTCATATTTAGAGTCTTTGGATCTACAGTAGGGTTCATATTTCCTTATAAATACTTTTCTCATACCATCCCAATCAGTGATAGTATGCTCACCAATCCCCATGAACCATCTCAAAGCTGATGCCTTTAGTGTGGATGGAAAAAGTCTGAGCCTATGGGCATCATCAGTATAGCCATATGTCCGACATACAATGTCAAATTTGAACAAGAATGAGTCCAGATCTTCTGAAGCCATACCATAAAAATTAGGTAGCACTGATGGGGGTATGTTTTTCATTTTGATCTCATCATCTTCCTGTGGTTCTTGTATGGGAAAAGGAAAAGTTGACTCTTCCTCATCTCTCTGTCTTTGATGTGGTGCTGATCCATCTCCTTCCTCAGCCATCTTAGTAGATTTCTCTGTATCAGAGTCACTTGTTTCAAAGAGGCGATTAAGGTAAGAGTGTTCAGTCTCTGGAGAGTGTTCAGTCACTGTGCTACTTTCTCCTTGTGTGGCAGACCTAGGAGAGTCCCTCTTCTGTGATTTATGTATGAATAAAGTTTGCCTTTCGATGAGAGTAAGTCTCTGCCCTGATTTTTGTTTATCCTCTAATGCTTGAATGATATTTTCCTCAGCTGGTGTTGAATTCTTTACAGAGTCTGCTCCTGATGATGATGGGTTAGTTTTTGAATGGTGGGGGGTTCTTATGAATCTACCCTAATTGTCTCTAAACCTAGGCATAAATGAACATGACTTTAACTATATTTTTATTTATTTTGTTTATTGAATTTTTTTTTTCTTTTCAATCCTTTAAGTACGCCTCCCTGGCAACGACGCCAAAATGTAGTGTCCTATCTAGGGTGCTAGACTAGGCTAAATTTATTATCGACCAGGGTGCATAGACTTAGAGGCGTGTGCCTAAAATATATAGACATAAAGGATCTAATCTAAGCCTACTCTTCCTAACTACAATGCTGTGACTTGATTTAATATCAAACTATCAATCAAATATTAACTAAGCATCAAACTATGTATCATTATCAGCTAAGATAAAATTCATAACATGTTGTGTATCACTGTATTTAAAGGTTTCGGTCTCCTTACAAAAACACCAAACATAAAACCTCTGTTCAATGGTACCCAACATTCATGAAAATTTATTACAATCACGCAAAGTGAAAATCGTAAGCATACAGTCCATGACAGTGCTTTACAAGGCAACCCTGGATCGAATCCCTTACAGGATATAATTCACGATCCAAATGATGGTCTATTCAAGTGCATGCATAAACATATAAACAACGCATTCATAAACACATGAATATAAACATCGATTTAATCCCTGTGCATATATATCAGTATCAAATACCAATCAAATGCCCTGACTGTAAAATGTAATTAAAATAACACCGTAAACGCAATTAAAATGATATCAGTATACCATGTACGCAGGGCCCGTCTGCGTTCTTGGTATACCGAGCTTTTTATCCCACGATCACCGTATTAAAACAATGCACTGTGATTATAATGCAAGTCTTGTTTGTATTAAATCAAAGCTCTGTTCATGAAGTGACAAGTAAAACGTAAACGAACGTATAACCAGGTTCGGCCTTATATTTACATATGGTTTACATCCCTTGAAAATGGATGTTCATCCATGGGCGGCTGTTGCCACTTTTACCAAAACACAAAATGTTTCTATCCTAGCTTACACACATAAAAAAAAGGAAACAACTAAAAATCGGTTTGAACTGTGACTGTGTGCTGTTGCTGCCTTTGTCGCCAACATGCCATAGTTGACCAGTCGTTGACCGCTCATGTAGGAGGGTTATTTCTGCTGTGGGATAGGTGCTTGTCCATGCTTCGACATTCCACTTTTCACCCATACCTTTCACTCTGGCCTGGCTGTCATGCCACATGTCAAACAATAAGCCATTTACAGGTTGTTGGGACTTCCTGTAGTCATTTTCCCAAAAATCCTAATTTATTAACACAAAAACCCTTAAATCAATTTAAATGCAATTCAACAACTATAAGACTATTAATTAATGAATTTCCAAGGCATTTCAGGGATAAATGATGAAAAGAGGTAGGTAATGGTCATGTTTTGGGAGGCAAAAAGGGGTCATAGAATGGTACCAACACATGGATTTAGGACTCCACATCCTAATTTCCATGGTTTATCATCTACTCTAATTTGAAACTACATGCTTCACCATAAGGTACTGATTGTGAGCTCATAACCATCTGATGGTTTTTTAGTAACGCCTTGTTGCAATACCCGCACACACCACATTCTCATAGGTCAGTTTGGTTTTGGACAATTGAATTTTGCAGCCATTTATAATTTGAACATCCTTGTTTGGAAATAACCACGTCCCCTATCAGATCTTTCTCAATACAATATTCAGTAAATATAATCATCAAAATCATGTACCATGACTTTCACCAGTCATTTATAATTTGAGCATCCTTGTTTCCAAATGACAATGTCCCCTGTCCCATCTTGCTCAACACAAGATTAAGCATATATAATCATAAAAATTATGTATTATGACTTCCACAGTCATTTACAATTTGAGCATTCCTTTTTGCAAATAACCATGACCCCTACCACATATTGCTCAATATAATATTAAGCATATATAATCATATAAATTATGTATCATGACTCCCATAGTGATTTATAATTTGAGCATCCTTTTTTGCAAATAACCATGTCCCCTAACACATCTATCTTAGTACATGATTATGCATATATAATCATACAAATCATATATCATCCATAAATCATAATTAACCATATGTTCCACATAACCATGATCATCCATGGATCTACATGTCTCAATCCTACACCACCACCCATGACATACACCTATGTCCAGACTAGGATACCAAAAGAGAAAATATCAATAATATGATCTTAATCAAAATAAGTTCTTATACACACAACCATAGGTATTATCATAAACACAAAGAAACCAAGTGAACCAAACTAAGTATATAGCATATAAGCATGTACATAAGTCTGTCATGCATAATGTTATATCATTAAATCAAAATCACCCTCTCTAAGTGTCACAAAACTAACATTGCGAAGGTGGGACACTACATACTCCTCCTATTGAATTAAACTTCACACGAAGTTTCATTATAGTCATTGGAAATATATATATATATATATCTTTCTTTCTAAAATCCAATTGAGTTGTTAATGAAGACGAAGAATACCATTATTAATCAAGTAACATGTATATTTATGTCATAATAAATATATTTTAACATACACTACAATACATACTATATCAAAATAATAATTTAATCAGTCATATTATGTCTAGATACTATTATTTGACAATGATCTCACATTACAAATGATTGTCTTTTCATTATCTAATGAGTTAATAATTAAATAATATTTCATGTGTCATTCTCTTAGGTTTCTATAGAAAAAATAAGCTTACCAACTCGCAAACAAGTCCCACGTTAGTTTTATAAACAACAATGATCATCCATCCCATCTCACAGTCAAATTTTCATACAAGAAGCATCAAATCATCCACATATAATATCCATTGATATTATTATTTGTAGACTCTTTTCTTACCTAATACACAAAAGTTCATGTATCAATTGACACCACTAATTAATGGGGGTTTAGAGGGTTATCTCTTTGACTGGGGAAATATACTTTGAGTCAACCTAGCCACCCATACCTTGGCTTTTAGAATCAAGCTTAAAGTCTCAAAAAACATAATCCCCCCCTTTTACATGAGTGCTTACATAATGGATGCCCTGTGTTTCATTATGGACTTCACTTGGAGGTAGACTTTAGAATACCCAACTCATATCCACATCTACCATGATATTATTTGGGATTAAATGTATCTTCCTCATTTCTACAATATATTTCATGGAGTTATGATACCTATCTACGTGATTATTTTTTATAGAAGTACCCCACGGGTATCTCCTAAAGCCGAAATAGAGTTTCTCCAGATAGGAAACTAGTTTGGTGAAGAGTTATTTACTTATGTTTGAGTCTTTGGAAGTATAGGTCACCCTCATGTATTACCTATTTTTGTTCCATACAAGCTTCTTTCATGACAAATAGCATATCAGACCGTAGGGAATGATATTTCAAAAGTTTTAATGGAATCAAATAAAAAGATGTCGCCTGCTTTTCCTATTCAGTGTGTTATTTATACTTTGGATAATTTCAGGCATGCTATCATTAAAATTAATGCTATTCAAGAACTTGGTTTCCCCACCATTCCTAACAAACAATATGACCCATATCAAGTTGTCAAAAATGTTACCACAACATTGAGCATTAGGCAATATGCTCATGTAATAATTGTTGGTTTTGTTAGCATGTGCCAGTCTTGTTAGTCAGTAGTGGTTAAATTTACTCTTTCAAAGTTGTTGATAGGGTTATTAGATCAAATTTTTATATTTTCAAATAAAATTTGATCATTTTTTAGTTCTAGGTCATTACTACTCTCTCCATTATCAAGGTCAATAAATGCCATCATGGTCTTGTGATCACTCCTTTTCAATAAGGAGTGTCTTGGCCACATCATAAATGAGTTATATAGGGGTCATTACATCACCTAGGTCGTCATCATGGGAGTATTAATTAGGGGAAAAAATGTTCAAAGAGATTTCGACTTGTTTGAACATCCTCATTCATATTTCATATACCTCCCTTAGCCTCCCTCGTAAATCCCTTCATTCCCTATAAAACCTCGTTTTCCTTGGGAAAATCCTTAAATCCTAGTCAAAACCCTTTTTTATCCTTTGGAAAAACTTATTTTTAACTCTAGCCTTATTCCATATTGAAATTCTCAAACTCTAGCCTTATCCCAAAATCTCTTTGTATATCGCTCTAGTCACATTTCCATTTTGTTTATACATTGAATCTCTAGCCAAAGCCCATTTAATATTTCAACTCTAGCCATGTTCCACATTTCCCTTGGAAATGTTCTAAAATATTCATAACCATGCCGAAGTCTCTTTTAAGGGGTGGGACCCATAAACCATATCACTATCGGCCCTTTCCCTTGTCTGATACAAATAGTCACCCATCTCTCCTTCTCGATTGTGATTGTGACATCGCCGATATCACAAAGTTCTTCCCTACCAATATTGCAAGTCCCCCATTCTCTAATTGTGATAACCCTTCTTCTCACCAATTGAGATAAGTTATCCTCCGCCTATTGTGATATCATAATTGGGGAGCACAAAAGTCTTAAGTCCCTCCTTCGCCAAGCCCCTTTCGATTCCATGATGGCGATGTGCAAGATCTCTTCTAGACATGATATCTTATACATCGCAGTTGTTAAACTTTCGGTTCCAACTCATCGACAAAACACTATGAAGCATGGTAAAAGGCTCTTCTCCCTATTGCAATTGTGATAACACAAAAACCCAAAATTAATCAACCTTATCAGCTAGCCTAGATGAACGGTTCATAATCCTCCTGGATGGTCAAATCAATTCATTTTATCACTCTCCTGGCCATGATTTCTCATTGTTTTCAAATAAATTCCCATATTTTCCAAACTGAATGATCATCGATTTCATTCACAGAGCACCAAATCATCCATTTCGCCTCCACTCAAAGGACAATGAGGACCTTTCCAGCACATTTTAAATAGCAAAAGGACATAGGAGAGCATTGTGCATTTATCACAATAGTTTTCAGAACAGAACACAGTGAAAAGTAGAACAACATCGCAGTTCATCAACCAACAGTACTAACAACACTATCTATTCGAGGCCTTATTTACTACTAAAATGCCAAGAACACCAAAGATTAGCCAACAGATATTATTAGCAGTTTGAAACTATTTTTATATAATTTTGTAACAAACCTTGAATTTTGTTTCAATATATTTATTTCTATAACTGATTGTATAGATACTTTAGATTTCGAAGTATTAGGGGTTGGATGTTGTTTATTCAAGGCTTGTGGATCAAGTGTACTTGTGATTATTGGTAGGAGTAATATACAAGAGTTGCATATATTATAGTGGGATTCATGTGGTATGTTCATTAGTAGTGTTTTTTCTTCTGTTATCATCAATATGAATATATTTTCCTCTCTACTTCCATCTTAATGATTTCTTGTGATTGTTTCATAAGTATTAATCATAATTCATATGTTTATGCTCTTTTTTATGAGACTCTTATATTTTTGTTACAATTTCCTCTTATAAATGAATTCATGAAGATCATGATTATTTTGAAACCTTACTTTTCTACCCTATCCACCATGAAAAATCAAGAATGCTAATTGAGCATACCTACTTTGCCACATTATATCTATGCAATATCATATTTTGGAAACTTTGACCTAGCCCCCTAGACTTAGAACTTTATCCAGCAAACCCTAAAATCAAACACCATTGAGCTGAACTATGTAGCCTAAAATCCATTCTTCCTCTAGTCATTTCATTGGTTGTGATATCCTTGAGAGAGTTGATGATCCTCATCATTGGGTAACTATATGGACCTAAATACAACTCCAAGCTTACTAAAATCAACTCTTATCATAATTCCTTACATGTTTTAATTATATTTTGCTTAATTAGATGAGTAAAAGTAAGATGTCATGTCTTGTGGTCTAATGTGCATTGATTGTAGGTTTCTGGTAGAAAATAAGGGAAATTTTAGCTAATTAAGGGTAGGAAATCAAATGAGACAAGGAGGAGAGATTATAGGATATAGATCATCCACATTAAATCCTCGCTCATTCGAATATTCTTCAATCAAATCACACTAGCTGAGAGTTGCAAGTAGTCGAGTCATGGAGATCATGGGCAACCGAGCCAGTGACAGTTAAGAACCAGGTCATCTTGAGATTGGGTACCAAGCCTCCCTAGATTTAAGGAAATTGTTGGATACTTCAACTGTATAAATAAGGAGGCCTATAGACTCATTATGAAGCTCTTGGGTTATTGCCCAACCCTAGCAGTAAAGGCTCCTCTTCTTATACTTGTATGCTTAGGTTATTTCATAGATTAATTGTTGAGTTGATTTTAGCATTGTTTCCTTGTAAGTAGTCGTAAATTTGATTAGTTTTCTTCCATTTATGCATAGATTTAGTATTAGTTTTAGATAGGTAAGGGAATACAAAAAGAGGATGATAATAGGTGGGTTTGGAATAACTCCTCCCTTTAGGGACCACGGTTTGAGGAAAAACTCATATTCGGTGTCAAGAAGACAAAATTATGATTTCTTATGGAATTTAGGGTTTCTGCTACTTAGGCCAGCATCTGTTCAATTTTCAAGCATAGGTTTTCAATTGTTATTTATGATATTTCCGGCTTTGTATTAGATGTCATGGTGTTTCACAATATTCTGCAAGTATTTCCATGCATGAACTAGGAAACTAAATAATGGAATTGTGTTTCTTCTTATGTTGATTAGAAATCTTCCTTGTTTAACATTATTCATGGGTAAATGCCAGTGATGAATGTATTGTAGGAGCTTTCAATAGTGTAGGGAGCTCTCATGTGAAAAACCCTAGCCTAACCTCATCCATCCATGATCATCAAAATCCACTAAGTCCCTCAACTAATTCATCATTCCATAAGAACAAATTTCCAGGTTTGTTGAGCATATCCAACCATCTTACAAACTTTGTTTTGAACTCTAAAGAAGTCCTAACCACTCCATTGCCTTATTTCTTCCACCCTTCACCTTCCCTAAGCCCTATACCACCTTCCAAATCACTCATATTTCTCTCGGCCAGATCCTGTAGGAATACAGGGGATCCTGTAGGAGCATTAGGACATCTTATAGGAAGCATTAGGACATCTTGTAGGACGACTTGTAGTTGCCTATTGTGAGGCAGATTTGTGGAAAATGCATCCAAAAAGATAGGAGAAGACCCCTACTTTCCTCCCAAGCCATCTAGCCTTTCACCACAATCTCTAACCCACCTTCTACATCACCAAGAAGTTTAGCATTCACATTTTCACAAAAAAGGACAAAAAGAAAGAATATTTATTTTGTTCATTCATATGCACAGTAGTAAAATGTTTGGTTATTTCACATTGCATGACTAGGTCAGTTAGGATTACACACATGTTAGGTTAGAATTCTTTTGAATTAAGATATCTTAGAAATTAGCTAGATGATCGGTGTGTTTAAAGCATTCATTTTAGTTTTTCATTGTTGTAGTAGAAAATATTTCCATTCTTCCAATTAGGGTAAATTTAACCTATCTTCATTGGTAATCAAACTTCTTCTTCATTAATAGGAGGCTGGTTTGAGAAACCATAGTGGTCTATCACCAGCTCAATAATGAAAAAGAGTGGACCCATCACATCTACTTGTGTATACAACATTGTCACCTTCAAGTTTCTACGAACCTCGAGTTGATAAAGTAAAGTTGGTAGCCCCAGGAGTTGCAACATTCTTGCTGCAATACTGGTGCTCATCACTTTTAGGCATCATTATCAGCGAGGTATCTAAGTAAGATGTGATTTCTGTTTCTTTCTTCCATTTTTTAGCTCTTTCATTATGATATTAGCTTCATTTCTATAAATGTAATTGTAAGTTCATTTGCTTTCCTTTCCATTTTGCAAGTAAGATTTCATTCAGTAGTTAGTTTCCATTCAGTTTGTTATTTCAATTCTGAAATTAGTCTTAAAGCTTTAAAAACAATTTTTTTTATCAAATACCCCCATCACTTCCAACAACCAACCTTCCCTCTTGGCTGTGAATTGGAGGACCCCTTAGGTGAGAAACCAGAGATTTCTGAAGAGCCTACAAGGGGATAAGAAGAAGGAGAACCCATTCCAACTGACCTAATGGATGAAAATAGAAATGAAAGAGGAGATAGAGAAAGAATTGAGGGTGCTTTTCCCATCAGAGAAACTAATGGGGATATCAAGATGAAAAACATAAACCCCTCTACTCTTCCTCGCTTCCATGGCCTGACCTTAGAAGATCCAAATACTTTCTTATCTGAGTTCGTTGTCATATTAAGAAATTATGATTACACCACTGATGATTAGAAGTTGAAATTATTCCCATCTACTCTCAAGAATGCATTTTTCCACTAGTTCATGGGTCTACCTACAAATAGCATCACCACCTGGGCTTAGATGCAGCAAACGTTCAACAACAAGTATCAGCTACTACAGGTCCAAAGACAAATTTTTACAATGACCTTGGGGCATGATGAATCCTTAGAGGATTATGAGGAAAGATTCTAGCTTAGCTACAAAAAGACCAGGTGCACACTTGATCCTGAGTCACTTAAGCTAGTCCTACTCCAGAGGGTAATGGGAGATCTTCTGGATACCCTAAACTTGCTGCGAGGAGGGGACATCTAACAACTACCCTATGAACATATCAAGATTGTCTTTAAGAACCATTCTAGGAATGCTAGGAAAAAGGGTAGGGGTAGTCAACCAATGGCCAGCTCATCCTCTTCCAACACATCCATAAAAGGTGAAATTGGAAATATGCTGGAAGATTTCAAGAGTGAGATGTTGCAAACCTTGCCCTACAGATGGACACTATGCACATCAAGAGAAAGTAGGAGGAAGCACAGACAGCATTAGCCATTTTATGCCCTAGATGCACAAGGAGGCACCCTACAAATGAATGTCCATTAAACCTTATAGAAATCTACCTGGTTTGTGAAGAAAACCACTCCACAAACAAGTGCCCTTCTCTACCTAGACTAAAAATTGAGTATCAGGGAACTGAAGGGGTGACTGAAGAGCTCTGCTACATAAATCAAAGGAGGCCTTATGGACCTCGACCATACTAGTAGGGCATGAAAGGGTCATCCTATGCATATTAAAACCCTAACCAAAACACATACATTCCCTCTTGGGGTCACCCTACTCATTCCTCCTGGTCTGCACCTTCTCCTTGGCCTTTTGCACCTCAGTACCATTCCCATCTAACCAACCAGCCATTTCAACCATATACTCCTCCAAAACCTCAGTGGAATGCACCACCCTAGGGGCAGAGCCCCCCATACAACAACGCTTCGGCTTTATTTCCTTCACCTCCTACTCAACCACAAATTTTACACCTTGCTCCACCCAAACAATATTAGATTCATGTTGAGCCAAATCCGAACCTGAACAACAGACAGGAACAAAAAGTATACAGTGGAGAGACATCCTACCCTACTTATGTTGTGGAAATCAAAGAAATCAAGTTGAGGTCTGGGAGAGTGCTCCAGGACATCCAACCTCCATCTCCACCAATGGAGAGTGAGGAGGAAAGAGACGAAAGTATACCGAGAGTGAATCAACCACCGTTTCGTGAAATATTAACTCATCTAGTCCAACCTATCCTAGAAGAGAATGAACTTTTGGGTGAGTTGAAAAATATATGTGTCAAAATTCCACTTCTCCAAGCCATTAAGAATGTTCCTATTTACAACAAACTGATTAAAGAGGGGTGTTTCAAACATCTAGGGAGGCGAAAAAGAGACACTAATGTCATTGGACAACTGTTTAACTTAATGTTGGGGCAGGTAATTTTCCCAAAGTATTTATACCCTAGAAGCCCTATCGTAGATTGGCACATCAATGGCACCATTGCCCCACACACTTTGATTGATCTTGGGTTGCCATTAATGTAATGACCGAGGACACCATTCTCAAGCTAAATCTATAGGGTTCATTAAGAAAGACCACAATAGTCTTGCAGCTTGCAGACCATTCCACAGTGGCCCCTGAGGGGATTGTTGAGGATGTGATGGTCTCCATTGACTACTGGGAGTACCCAAAAGACTTCCTAGTTCTCCATCCTAAGGGAAAGCTTAATGGTTATCCTCTCATACTTGGGACACCTTGGTTAGCAACTTTTGATGCCTACATTGGCTGCAAGGTTGGAAACATGAATATCAGAAACGGGCATTTGGCCAATAGTTGGTCTTGTACCTTCCTGCTCAGCCATCCTGAGAACATGATTTACCTTTATGGCTAAAAGAGGAGGAAGAAGATGAAGTCTACTCAGTCCAACTCTATACCCTAGAAACTACCGTGGGAGGAGGATAGCTGGATGAAGGTTATTTTATTGAACACGTACTCCAAAATAGAACTCCCAACACCTTGTCCTTAGAGGAAGTAGTAAAGGAAACCAAGAGCAACCATCAGATTGATATATGCTTCGGTGATTTGAACCTTAATCAAGTCAAGACAATAGAATTCGGCCCTGAAAGAACTTTGAAAATCAACCCCTCTTTCTGTACACCAAGAACAAGAGTTGTGCAAAATGTTAAGGGGACACTAGGATGCCTTTGCTTGGAGTTACAAGAAATGAAGGGAGTTCACCCCTCAGTGTGCACTCACCACATTTATATCAAAGAAGGTTTCAAACCAGTATGAAAACCCCAAAGGAGAATAAATCCACTCCCAAGGATATAGTAAAAGAAGAACTAGAAAAGTGTTGGAATATAATCCTAACATTTACATTTATTTTTTAGCCTAAGTATCCTTGACTTAGCCACATGCACTAAACATCATGTTCACACATGGTTTTTGGTAAACTAGCTCGATGGACCAACTTTCCCTTATTTTTTCCTTTAAAGGCTTAATATTATGGAAATATTGGTCCAACCACTTTCCTAAACCATTTATATATCTAAGTGCATGTTCACACCTAACCACACCACATCCACTTGAGTTATTTGAGGATTAGCACCCCACATAAAGATTCCCCCTTAAATCAAGGGATTTGGTCCCCTGGACCATTTTAGCATGTTTTAAAGTTTCCTTCCTTGGGAAATTCACCCTTCCTCATGCTTTCCTCTTGTCTGATAGTTGGCATAGGTTGTATTGAGTCATTGTTGCTATTTTAGGCCTCCCTTTAGCTTTTCTTAGCCTTTTCTAGTTTTTTTCTAGTTTTTTCCTAGTTCTCTAGATTCAGCAATTTCTATATAACCACCTCCATTTTGGATTAGAGGTTTGGTTGCTCATGTATTACTATTGTTCATTAATTTAATACATTTATTTTATGGAGAAAATTCTTTCTCTCCTCCCTTGAATATCAGCAAATTACTTGTGTTTAATTTAACTAGAATTCTAGATCGATCAGAGTTTCTGTAGGAATTCTACAAAAGGATCCTGGGTGCATGATTCATTTATCCTATCTCGGAAAGTGAGTGAGTTTCTCCTTTGGTGTTGGTTCCAAAGAAAAATGGTAAGTGGAGGATTTGTGTTGATTACAAGGATTTGAACAAAGCAACAAAGAAGGATCGTTTCCCTCTACCTTTCATCGACGAAGTGTTAGATGGCTCGATAAGGAAAAGGTTTTTCTCTTTCTTAGATGGGTTCAATAGGTATAATCATATCCAAATTAGCTAAGAGGACTAGCATAAAATCACCTTCACTTATCCTTGAGGTATTTTCGCTTATAGGGTCCTTCCTTTTGGTCTATGCAATTGCCCTGCCACTTTCCAGAGGGTAGTCCTAAGTATGTTTGTCGAGCTAGTCCATCATGCAGTGGAAATTTATATAGATGATTTTACATGCTGTGGGTGTGATTTACAGGAGGCTCTCTCCAATTTGGGTAAGGTTATGAAAATATTCATTGAAATTAACTTGTCCCTTAGTGCCAAAAAATGTGAATTTTTGATGATTCCAAGGACTGTGCTAGATCATTCAATATCCTAGAAAGGACTACAGGTGGACCCAAGTAAGATAGCCATCATCCAAAGGGTCCCACCTCTGCAAAAGCAAAGTGATGTCAAAATTATTCTAGGCTTATCTAGATACTATATGAGATTTATAAAAGACTTCAACAAGTTAGCTTCTCCCTTATTTGGGTTATTGGTCAAAGATTCTAAATTTTTATGGTCAGAAAGTTGTCAAGAGGCCTTGGACACGCTAAAGGACAAGTTGACTATTGTACCTATTCTGTGAGGCCCAAATTGGGCTCTTCCTTTCCATATACATGCCAATGCCTCTCACAAATCCATAGGAGCAGCCCTAGGCCAGATCGATGACAAGCTACCTTATGCCATTTACTTCATCAGTAAGAATATGTCAAAAGCCAAATTGAACTACAGAGTGACTGAAAAGGATCTCCTAGTTGTTGTCCATTCATTGAACAAATTTACGCATTACATTAAAGGTTACCAAACATTTGTACATACTAACCATGTTTCAATTAAATACTTGATTAATAAACCTAATGTAAATGCCTAGATTATTAGATGGTTACTTTTATTGCAATAGTTTGATTAAACTATTAATGATAAGACTAGCAAGGACAATGTTGTTGCAGATTTTTTTATCCAGATTCACTTTGCCTGTAGAGGAGGAAGGAATTGTTGATGATCAGTTACTGGATGAACACTTATTTTCCTTTTCATTTCTCTCTCAATGGTTTTCTGACATAGAAAATTACTTAGTATCTGCACGGTTTCCACCAAATTTGTCCTCCAAGGAAAAGAGCAAGATTGTAAGGAAGAGCACCCCATTCACTTCGATTGGGGGAAACCTCTTCAAACTAGGCCCAAATCAAATTTTCAGAAGATGTGTCAGGGAGGACGAAGTCTTTGACATCCTTCTAACCTATCATGATGGGCCTTGTGGAGGTCACTTTGCAGCTAAAAGAACAACATTCAAGGTACTACAAGCTGGTTATTATTGGCCCACTCTTCACCAAGATGTGAGGAGGTATACTAGTAAACATGATCGGTGCCAAAGGATGGGAAAACCTACCATAAGGGATGAAAAGCCTCCGCAACCTCAAGTGACTTTCAAGCCATATCACAAGTGGGACATGGATTTCATTGGACCGATTGACCCTCCATCTAGTCAAAAGCAGTACATCATTGTGTGCACTAACTATTTAACCAAGTGGGCTGAAGCCAAAGCCATCAAACAAGCAAAAAAAGAGAAAGTGGATGAATTCTTAAGGGAAAATGTATTTAATAAGTTTGTGTAGCCTAGAGAAGTGGTCACTAATCAAGGTAGTCAATTTACATCTCACATAATTAAAAAATTGTTAATTCAACACAAGATCAAGCATAGAACATCCACTTCTTACCACCCACAAGCTAATAGGCAAGTGGAGGTAACTAACAGAGTGCAAGAAGGCATTCTAACCAAAGTGATTAGCAGTAGTAGAAAGGACTGGGCAAATAGATTAGTTGAGGCAACTTGGGCCTACAATACCACTTAGAAGACCAACGCTGGATTGACTCCTTATGAGCTGGTCTATAGGAAGAAGGCCCAGTTGTCCCTTGAATTTGAATACCACACCTTATGAATGGAAGCACAACTTGATCTAGATCTCACTGGGGCACAACAAGAAAGATTTCTCTAACAGAATGGGTTAGATTAATTTAGGATGCAGGCCTGTTGGCTACGTGGGGCCTAACCTAGGTTCAACAATGAGTTTAGCCAAGCAAATCCTGTTAGGTAAAATTGACTCGGGATAGAGTCAAAGTTGACCAGGTTAAATAGTGATGGTTTTGGGGCACAGGGTATTGTGCACCCATAGTATTGTGATCGTGGTATTATATGTAATGGAGCTTATAAAAGGTTGGAAGGAATTCATTGTAATGTAAGGCTTGGAGGTGAGCGGTGAAGGCTCACTTGGTTGGATTGGCTAGGGTTTTGGCCAATGCTAATGAGATATCATTAGGTTTGGTTTTTCCCTGGATTTGGGGTTTTCCTAGATAAACATGTCCGTTTATGTGATTATGGTTGTTTCTAGTTATTTTTATATTTATTCCTTCCTATAATTATTTATGTTTTACAATCAATTTCTTAACAATTGGTATCAGAGCACAGGTGATCAAGCAAGAACATTATACTAAGAGGAGACTTCAAAGTTTTGAGTTTTGGGTCGAGAGTTCGTAGAGTAGATCTGAAAATTTATGTACAAAGTTTTCATAAATAAATAGCAGATTTGGATTCCTTGCAGAAACATACCCAATAAAAAAAAAATGGCTGAATCGGAGTTCAGATGAGGGAGATATCGCTGATTTAAAATCAACTCCTTTTCTAGAAAATTTCGTGATGGCAGGAAAGTGGAAATAGATTGGTGTGCTAGCCAAGAACCTGTATGCACTTGAGCGACAAGATGCATGAAAAGCCTTGAGGAGCAAGGCAAAGGTTAGAGACTTGGTGATTGAAAGGGAGGGTATATTACCTCTCAAAATGCAGAGCTAGAAGAAGTCTCAGAAGATTGTGGAGGAGTCATGATTGGTGCAGCAACTTCAGGAGGTTGTGGAGCATTTACAACAGTGGAAGCTGAGTGGAGATTGAGTAGAGCCATCTACTCATGCAGAGACCTCCAGTAGGGGGAAACATCGAGCCATGTGGGCATGATGAGATCAATGCAGCCTATTACAGAACTGGGTCTGGAAAATAATGGTGAGCCGGGCAATTTTAAAACATTGGGGTGGTCTAAAGGTAATTTCACCGTTATGGAAGAAAACGACTAATGGAATCGAAAATACTGCACGGATTAGGCAAATGTCTACTATTGCAACTAGAAAATACATGGTAGAAGAGAGCAATGCGCCAAAAATTCATGAGAGGCAATGCCAAGAGCCACCGTCTCACCAAACGGATCTCAATTCCCTGTTAAACGATGTTTGGAGTCCTTTTTTCACCCGTGATTGTGAGTTCCTTAAGCCAAGCCATGGACATAATTAAGTTTCTGGTCGATAAACCCCAGTTTTGTGGATTGGCGAGCATGCTGAGTGCAGGGCCATGTGAAGGCGTGAGAGTGCCCTATGATGCCAAAGAAGATGACAAAGCAATCTTCGGCCTTGCTTATCCATTCAAGTGGTGGAATTCAGTTCCATGGGGACTTGAAGTGGTGTTAGAGCTTCGTCGGAGGAGAATTTTAAAGAGGGGAAGTAAAGAAGGTGGTCACATGGATCGAACGAGGATGGATAGGTAGTTGGATTCATCCCCAGATGTAGTAGTGGACACTACTCCACTTCTAAGGAATGGGAATGGATCGCCGAATACGAGCGAGGAAGGCGCCAGAAATCTATCGCGGAGGACGAGCATACAGGGTGCGGCGTGATTTTTGCGGAAGGCTAGGAGCCGTAAAATCATGAGGGAGTTGTCCATGCTAGTCTGAGAGACAGCCATGGAGCAGCTAGAGGAATGGCAGAGTGACTGGGCATATTCGAGGCCAGTGGTTGTCCTTGACAGAATATGGAACCTGGCATTTTTTGTCGTGGCGACGGTGGTGCTGGTCTTCAGTAGGCATGAAAATCCTAACATGCCTGTTAGGGTTTGGGTTGTGGACTATGCCCTTCAGTGCCTATTGCACATGATTTGCATTTGCTTTGAGTATAGAAGGTAACACAGTAATGCACAGCAGCAGAGCACCAGAGAGCAGCGGGAGTCAGACGATGCAACCGATGAGGAAGCCGATGAAGGCCTGCCCATAGAGCGGACTAGCATAGCAAACTGATTTGATAGAATTTTTTGGGCAAATAAAATTGACAGAGGATGGGTTAGAATAGCAGTATAAATTAAAAACAAAAATAAATGATGTCAAAATTATTGCATGTAAATGGGCATACTACTGTAAGACCTGGTAAGGCATGTGTACCCCTGGGTAATCACTGGTAAAGTTTAGGCTAGAACTAGGTGATAGGGGGATGTCAGGTTAATAATACCCTAGGTAAAAGCTTTGAGCCGGGTAAGGGCTAGAGTGAGAGGGGTTATCTCACATAGCAGGTTTTCTTGGAGTTAGTCGAGGAACCCCAAGTCAAATTTATGGGGGGAATTGTTAGGTAAACTTGACTCAGGATACAGTCAAAGTTTACCAGGTTAAACAATGATGGTTTTGGGGCACATGGTATTGTGCACCCATAGTATTCTGCCCATGGTATTATATGTAATGGAGCTTATAAAAGGCTGGAAGGACTTCATTGTAATGTAAGGCCTGGAGGTGAGTGGTGAAGGCTCACTTGGTTGGATTGGCCAGGGTTTTGGCCAATGCTAATGAGATATCATTAGGTTGGGATTTTCCTTGGATTTGGGGTTTTCCCAGATAAACATGTGTGTTTATGTGATTATGGTTGTTGCTGGTTATTTTTATATTTATTCCTTTCTGTAATTATTTATGTTTTACAGTCAATTTCTTAACAAATCCTAGTACTACTGGCCCTTTCAGCAATAGTCCACAGAGCGCGGACTGAGGTCTCACCCAAAGTAGTATGGGAGGGTGTTGGAACTAGGTTTCCACACCCTGGGGATGTCTGATATGGGCGATAGGTACACAATTATACCTTTGCGCTTACTAGATTATGTGCACCAGCGGGCTCCTTGCGTCCTATTGGACTACCTTCGCACAGATCTCGTTACAGTGCGACCAGTATTAATTACCCAAGTCTTCCTTAGTTAGGTTTTGTTAGTTAATTACTTAGAAATTTTTCATACATAAACATACATACAAGTGTGCAAATATAGATAAACAGATACCATTAACGTCGAACATCAAAATATAGATCTACGAAACAGATGCACAATATGCCGAATCAACTTAGTATTATTAATGATCCTTGTCAAGTTCAGTTCAATAAATACACAACGCCCTACCCACTCAGCTGCAAGGGTTCGCACACTCAACTGCGGACTCTACTAGGCCTCTGCACTCTCAACCATAGAGCCTTTACCTACTACTACGACCCAATATCTTCAGATCCACTTCTATCCTCTAACCATGCCTTAGCTTCTATCTATTACTTGCCAAAAACTTAGAACTCTCTTTACACTTAGAGCCTCACTCTATTTATACAATCCCATGGTCCGTGAAACATGGGTAGGCCAACACAAATTTACATTAAATTACATTATTTTAGGGCGGACAACCCTATGACTCATCCTAGACTCTCGCGCTCCGCGTCCACATTTCATGCAGTCTTTACATTACATTGAACAAAACTCAAGCTTTAAGCCCCAAAACCATGTTGTGGGGAGATCCGCTTCCCAAAAAGCCCCAACACAATCATTGTGACTCGTCCCAAGTCACTCTGCTGGTGCAGCGATCTTGGCACGAAGTCCATCTAGGAGGTCGCCCGCAGCACACTGCTCAGCTATCTGCTGTATCCATTATACACGTAGCTTTGAACCTTCGTGAGCAGGGTCACCTTTCTGTACAACTGTATATAGTTCCTGCATCTGTTCCAGCTTCCCTTCAATGATAGCTAGAATTGTGAATGCTTCATTAATCCATGGCTAGATGCGTTCTTTAAGTAGGGCTTCTTTCTGGCACACGACATCTAATTGGTCCTTTAGTGCCCTTGCTTGTTGGAGTCTGGCGAGTTGTTGAGTAAGGGAAACTGTCTGCATGGGGCCTTGGACATTGTCATACTCTTGCTGCAACTCATGCACCTCGGTCTCTAGGCACTATAGATTCAGGTCTTCCTGTAGGTGAATAAGCATGGTGAGTGCTTTCTCCAACAGCCCAGTGTAATCCTATGTTGCCTGATCAATTTGTTCCAACCCCATTTTGGTAGCATGGGTGCACTACTCTCTGAATTCTAGGGGCATGAAGGGTTTTGCCTTCAATCGCAGCTCGACAATCTGCAGGTTCAACTCCAAATAAACCTTTTTCATTTCCTCACGGGCCTCGCAAACTCTGACCACCAATCTATATACTTGTTCTGCTGCTAGGAGCTCTACCAGCATAGCCAAGTCTGGAATGCTCCTGCATGCAACTTCTACAGCTTGTTCCAGTCTGTGAGCCTATGCAACCAACTCATCCCACTAGATGCTGAGTTGGTCCATGTTGATTTTCTATTCATGTAGGACCTGGATCATTTGACCTTCCGAGGCGTGGAGCTCTACGATGACCCCATCCTACAACTGCTACAGAATTTTGCATGGCAGGGTGGCCAAGTTCAAGTCGACGTCTTTCATGCTACTCATCGCAGCCTGATCACCCTAGCTTGTTGTTGCTAATGCACCTTTGAGAAAGATGAAGGGGTTACCCATATGGGTGTGTAGTGTATGTTCGTCCTTGGCAGTTCCTGCTGTGACATACGCGGCCATTGTAACTGTTTGGGGCACTGTACTTATAAACCTTGTAGTTGCACATTGAGTTCCCCCAACATAGTGCTATGCTCCATCCGCAATCCTTGGAGCGCGTCCTTTACGACCTCACAAATTGTTTTGCTGATAACCAAGAGATCACCTTCTGTGAGCGTGATTGGGTCGATGGACGTCTTTGTGGATTTTCCCTTCATTCAGGGAGCTGTTTTCTGAGGGTCATGCAGTTGCTTGAGTTGGGTCAATGTGGAATTGAGGTCTATGTGTTCCTTAGTCCTGTCCCTTTCCCTGGTCTACAGCCCTGTGGACATCTCCTGGCCCTCCTCGGGCTCCATGGTTGGTACGGTTGTGGTCTCTGTCATTTGCACTACTGCTACTGCATCAATCACCTTCTGCTATGCAGCTACTTTTTGTTCCTAGCGCATCCTTTTAGCTAGCTGCGTGATGCGTAGCTTAGTGTCCTTCTTTCTTTACTGAGCTGCGACCTTCTCCATTTCCACCAAGTCCAGGGTGCGCCACTCTGGAGGCCATGATTCCATTACTGTGAAGATCGCATCATTCATTGCAATTAACGAAAGCTTCACCCATTTTCGTACTGGGTCCTTGTGCACTTGGATATACAAGTTATGCATATCTGCCTTAAATTCTACCATGCTTTGTAATCTATTATGAACCGTAGGGGAAAAGTGTGGCTTGCAGTTGATCCATTTTCAGATGCTCACCTCCATGAACACCCAAAACACCTTTATCTCACGAACCTTCTATGCATCTTTTGTAGCCCAGAGTGAGGTGTACCTCATGGCTTCAGGCAGGTCACCCTCAATAGTGGGAAACTAGTTGTCCTCCGGCAGCTCCTGTGTAACCAAAATGATGGATAAGGGTAACCATGCATAGTGGAAGGTATTACCCTGCTCTTGGGCCTCCCTGTAGTTTGTCAAGAACTTGTCACAGAGGAAATGTACCCAGTTGAACTGGACCCCCTCTGCGCATTTCTCTGCCAATACAATCACAGTCGTTGGTGCTTCGTCGGTGTGGCATTTCCTCATTAGCTTATTGGCCAGCAGCTGGGTGGCTACACCCACCCCTTGGTCTTTAATGCTTTCTATTGTGTACCCCCACTTTCTCTTTTCTAGTTTATACTTGGTCTTCATAGCCTCTGCGAGGGCCAAGTCACTACT
Source organism: Pinus taeda (assembly GCA_000404065.3). Lineage (NCBI taxonomy): Eukaryota > Viridiplantae > Streptophyta > Pinopsida > Pinales > Pinaceae > Pinus > Pinus taeda. The sequence goes on along the minus strand of APFE030919758.1, from coordinate 27,769 downwards.
TTTACCTGCTATGGCCGTAGGGTCATCTCCTTTGACTAGCAGTAGAGAAATTTCATGAATTATATCAACCGTGATGAGAATCGATTCATCGAGCTAGAGATACCCATCATGCACCAGGCACAATAGCCGTCTGATGACAAAAATGGTGATGGACACACAGTGGTAGTGGGGTATCCATTGCAGATGGAGTAACCCATCCCTCTCCACATCGCGCAACCATTTCTGCTTCATTAACTTCACTGTGGAAAATTGTTGGAACTTCTCACTGTCTGCGAGGTCCCAATATTTGAACTTCATAGTTGGTACTCCTCCCAATGGTGGACCTTCAAACCTTATATCATCGGAGAGGAGCGGGGTCTAGAGTGCACTCTTCATGGCCTCCAGGTCTTTCGGTACCTTGGGTTTCCCCTTCCAGGGGGGTATGTAAGGAGGTAACTTTGTTGCATTAGGCATTTGGGAGACATCCTCTACCTCATCATCTTGTGCCTCAATTTGGGCGTTCAGGGCTTGCAAGTCTTCCTCCTCCTCCTTTGTTTCAATGGTGACAACTTTTCCCTTCTCTACCATTAACAATTTGCCAAACCGTGGGTTTCTTGGGGATACATAGACTGGCTCCATCGTTTGCTTATCTCTCTATGGTTGCGGTGTGCGTGGTGATTTTGGAACTTCTACCATAATTGCCACCTCTCTAGGCTCCTCATGGGCCATATAGGGTTTCATGGTAAGCTCGACGAATCACACTCTTGTTCTAAGAGTCATCATTGTGCCTACACTTGAGGATGGTAAGAGTACCCTGTGCTCAATGCTCTGTACTTGCTCAATTCTCAAACAACCAAGTGTTGCCTTGTGGCTGCTCCTAGGGGTTTTATAGAATTTTTTGAATTTGAATTCAACCCTTCCCCCCACTTCCAAGTCATTAATTCCTTCTTGGGGGCAGATCGTCCCAAATATAGCTCTTAATTCATGTCTTAATTGTCCGCAACCCACTCCTTTTTGCTTTAAATTGGACCTCTTGTCATGAACAGTGACACCAATGGTCACCTCCCAACCTATCCACATAGCAGCATAGCCACCTATGCATGGCCGTGACCCGTGTGACATACCGATCCTGTGCGCAGTTTCCGTATCGCGCAACTCCCATAAAGACTCGTTTATAGTCCTGCACTCTCTTTCAACTGCTTGGAGCGCTGCGATTGTGCTCTCCACGAATAGTTAGGTGGTCACACAACCTATGTGAGGCTTCAATTTACCTTCCAACCTCGTTTGTAGGCATCCTTCAATTACCCTCATGGTCATCAGTGCGTCGTGTTCTTCCTTGTATGGTGTGCTTCCTTGTTTACTTTATCTGGTGAGGTGCAGTCACAACAATGGTAGCAGGGCCACAAATTCTTCTAATGCAGTAGTATGGCTAGATATACCTTGTCCTATCATGCTTAGATTTTCACCGCAGCATGCTTGTGTGATTTCGGTTTATAGTTTGCTGATTTCTTTATCCAATAACATGCTTTTCTTTCCCAGCCATACCCGATCTTCTTCAAGTTCGCGAAGTTTCAAGTTCCCTCGATGAATGGCTTCCTGTAACTACATAATTACTCTACCCGGGTGTTTAGTCATTTTAGTTCCCTAAATTTCTTTGCGTAAATTATCAACCAAGGCTCATAAGCTAATGAAGTGTAGTGCACTATATGTGCTAGTTAACCCTTCTTACACCGTTGTTTTGTATTTTTTTATTGTTTTGTTTTGGGGGTTTCCTTGATTCCTAATGATGTACAGTCTGAATTATGAGAAACTATGTCTAAATATCCTAAAGGTGAACTAATCAAAATCTAAATTAAAGGAAGGAAAAACAGAGCATCTATCCTATCTTGTCATTTAATCCTAAGTCAAAAATTAAAAGGTGAAGTTGTAAGGCAAATTGAAATAATTATAGAGAATGAAACTGACTAAAGCACTTTTATTTGTCCAAGCCTTTAATTTTGAAGGATAACTTTCTTGAGATGGCATACAAATAGCTTACTATACTTTATAGTCCAAATAACTAAATCAAATATGCAGAGAGTAACTAAGTGATTTCAATCCTTGAGTGAAGCGAATGTTTAACCATTTAGTTTAGGATGGATATCAACTTGAAATGGTGATCAAAAACATTTATCCACACAGTGCATTGGCAATCTGAACTAGGAAATAAATAACAGAGGAAACAAACAATAATTAAACTAATCAACAATGCATCCTTGTTACTTTTCCATCTTACCCTGTTAAAACAAAACAAGTTTCATTTATGAAATAGATAGGAGAAACAAGATTGCACCATCGAATTCTAACATTATGCTACTAAACAAAATTAAAAGAAAACAAACTATAGGAAATCAACCTAAAATACAAACACTGCTAAAAGTGAGTAATGAAACTAAACAGAATAGTAAACAAAATAACGAAAGAAAAAAACCTCCTTTAATGCAGGGACCCTCTACAACTAACTGAGTTGAGCTGCTAACTAGCTGAAGATACTCTTTCAAAGGATCACTTGGTAAAACAAGGCTTCATATTATTAACAAGAAAATGAGTTCTAAAATTACAGAGCTGTAAGTCTGAGCTTAATACATATTGAATTCAAACTTTTTCTCAGTTCTTTACAATTGATATTTAAAGAAACATTCCTAACTATTTTTTGAGAGAATTTAGCTACAGGTTGTCTCCATGTATTACAACAGATCCACGTAAAGCGTTGATCAGCTATAGGTGACCTTAAGTCAACAAGATGGTTGCATGAAACAGTTATTATCGGTGGCTGGTTTGAGTTAATGCTACAACAAAACTGTTGGATTTATTAATTAGCCACGAAGAGTGGACACAGAGTCCTATTGCTCCCAGGTTTCTTCATTTGACTCCACCTTTGACAATGGTCTTGAGTTGGCTTCTTTGTCGATTTCGGCTGGGTGACTAGGATAAGATCCATGTTGACCATTCCATAGATGCCCATGTGGCCAATTTACTCGTTTGACACTTGTAACCTATTCAACCATGGAAGTAGCTACAAAGCACATGGTTAGCTGCAGAATGGGCTACATTCCATGGTTAATTTACAAAAACTTTTTTGAAATATCAAAAACATAAAAGTATAACATGTCAATCATTTAATGTCTTCCATGAGACAAAATATATCATTTATCAGTGATGGGGATCTGTATTTTATGGAAAAATAAGAGAAATAAGTGATAAAAGTTGTCAAGGAGAGAGTAATTATGAGATCCAACATACCCCCATTGCAAAATAATTGCATTCCCACGTGCGATGTTTCCAAAACTGTGAACTCTTCTTTCTATTGCATTTGTTCTGATACCTCTACCAGTACATCTAACTTTCTTTTCTTGCTCATTTTTGAAGTGACTACCATGCTGGGTTTCTTCATGAGAAGTCTGTATTTGAGGTTGATGATTGTTTCGTTCAACTTTCTATTATTCCTCTTCAACTTCCTATTCTTCTTGTACCATTTCCCTAGGTGTAGTATTGTATTATCATGAATGGATTTATCCAATTTTCTTTGTTCCTTCAGGGCTTCATTTTCTTTCTTGATATGCCTGTTCAATATCTCTAACTCATAAATTTCCTGTTTGAGGGAATCGGTCAGAGGTTCTTGTGGATTGACACGTTGTTCTAGATTGGCTGAGGATCTTCGATCCATTGAGGCACTTTTCTTTTCTAGTGATTCTATGTAATCATAAATTTTTTGTTGTACTGAATCTATGCTTGGGGATCCTCTACTGGGGTTGCCTTCAAAATGTTGTCTAGGAGAGTTTTGAGGACTGTATGTAAATGGAACATTTTCAAGAGATGATACTAGGGTTTATTCTTCTAGATTTATGAACTCTCTTTCCTTTGATGATACCTTCTTTACCACACCTCGGAGCCTAGATCTCCTTCTAGGTTGTAGGGGGTTTATGTTCTCCTCGTTTGTTTCCTTTTTCTCCTTTCCTATCTTTTCATTCCTCTTGATTTGTTTCCTAATCTCTGTTAATTTTTCATAGATTAGTTGTTCATCATCTTGTTGTAATGGAGATTCAGGTTTGTTCTCAGTAATTCCACTAGATTTCTTTTTTATCTTCTTCTTCTACTTGATTTCCTCTCTGATCCCTGTCAATTTTTCAGAGATTGGTTCTTCATCATTTTTCTGTACTAAGGGCTCAGGGTTGCTTTGAGTGGTTAGATTAGTCTTCTTTCTCCTACTCTTTTTGATATTATCTTTTTTAGGAGATTTGGTGCTTCTTGGAAATGGTTTCTTATAAAAAAAAATTCCCAAGTGTCTCCTATTATTTTCAAATGATACTCAACAGTATTTTGACCAACCTATGATGGTAAATTCTTGTCTCCAGGGATTCTATTTTCTTCTATACATTTGAAGCCATCCTCGTTAAACTTTTTAGAAGGAAGAAAGGGAGGTTGATGTTTCCATTTTCTAGAAAGTTCATCAATAAATGTATATGATAAATATACATACATCTGAATATTCCCTCACAGGTAATAAATTTTTGTAATATCAAAAGCATGCTTCTCCATTTATTTTCGAGTGCTAAAATAGGAATTCCTTTCTAAACATAGTGACATCCATATCTGGGTTCCTAAGGATTACCTTCCATGATTCACTGTGAAACTTTATTTTTGAACCATCTCTCACCAAGTCTTAGTAGTTTTGTAGCCTCTGCTATGTAAGATTTTGTTACTGCAAATTTAATGTCTCTAATCTCCACTTCTGTACCATCGAATGATCTAGAAAAATATTTTGTGATCTCCTTGTGATATCCATCAAAATTTTCAATGAAATTGAACCATCCAGTCGTCTGCAACATCTCATTGAGTTGTGGGTACCCTTCCATAAACTTTTCCCCTATGGGCTCTACCTTGACAATGAGTCCCATGGTCTCTATTTCATAGAATTTTCCAACCTTTAGAATTACTCTCCTGGTATGTGAAATGGACTGACTTCAGGTATGGTGAAAAATAAATATGAGTTTGTATGGAATAAGTAGACGGTGAGGGTTTGGAGGGACGTGAAAACGTCGGTCACATCATGGTTGTGACTGTTAGCAGCTGGAGTTATTAGAGATCGTTTAAGTGCAGAGTATGGAGACCATAGCGGAGGTGTGGTATGATGAAATCATTATAGACTGTTGGGTATTAGATGTGGAATATGTGGCAGAGATGTGGTAGTCAAATCAAATGATGACTTGTTAAGGAGACATATAATCATTCATATTATACATGACTTATTTTTATGACTTTCTGTTTGAAATAAATTTCATTTTACCTTAGAACTTAACCTTTTGCTTGATAATTCTCTTGATGTTGATCCGTAGGTACTTTGAGCATGGTTGATCTCCAAAACTTGTTTCTTCAATTTCCCTGCATTCATGATTATTTGTAAGTTGTACAATTGTGCCAGAGCTAATAAGTAAGTTGTAGCTACAAAATTAGATTATATGTGAAATGGAACCAGGTGCAGAATGTAAAAAGAAGCAAAAGTGAAATATGGCTTACGAAATATGGATGTAAAAATAAAATTGAAATGAGTTATGATAGTCAGATGGAATGAGATGTAAGATAAAATGAGAAATAGGGTGAAATGGAGTAAAACTAAAAAAAATAAAATGTAAATGAAATATGAAAGTGAGATGAAGTGGAACTGTAAAACGGAATGAAAACGGAATGAGATGGAATGAGACTATGAAATTGTAGATTCTATACCGCAAATAAATGTAGTTTTTTGTCACTACTTATTACAGAAAGGAAAGTGGAAAATATAGGATGTTATAAATCTCTTATTTTCACCATGAATTTTATATATAAGTATGCCAATCAATGATTGGTTTTCAACCTTATACAATTTATTATTATTATTATTATTATTATTATTATTATCAATCATTTTTTGGGAAATATAAAGACTAAGTTAGTGGAGAAGAAGGATTCTTCTTCACTAGCTTTATTTCAGAGTTATATGGGAAAATCCTAATGAACTCCTCTCTTGAAACTGGTTTTCGATATATATTCAACCGATTCACAAAAAGAGGTACCTTTTCCTCTTCTATTGTTCTTATTCTCACCGCTCCATTGTTAAAGAATTTTCAATCTCATATGGCCCAAGCCAATGAGTTTGAAACTTCCCTTGAACATCTTTGAACTTTGAATCAAACAACAGTGTCCAATGTCCTGCTTGAAATTTCTTCTCCTTAATATATTTATCATGCCATTTAGCCCTCTTCTTTTGGACTATACTGGTTCTTTGGACTGCATCTTGCCCGATTTCATCAAGTTCATTGAGTTGCTCAAATCTATGTTTCTGTGCCTCTGATAAATCCAATCTCAATTGGACTACCATCTTGAAGGTTTTGATTTGAAACTCTATAGGGAACAAGGCTTGTTTCCCATAAACAAGTTCACAGGTGATCCAGGTGGATATTGGTGGCCACCTGCCAAGTCCACCTGGACCCCCACCATTGTCTTTCTCAGCATTTCCAGCTTCCTTAATTGTAGCACAACTTACTATTTTTAGCAGTTTTTCGGGTCCTAAACATCCAGAGCCGTTTTGAGGCCCTAAACGACGTTTTTTGGGGAATCCGAGGGCAGCATGGGTCCATGATGTTGCCCGTTCCAACAATGATAGTGCTCGAATAGATCTTTCTAATGAGCTATTGTACGCGTCAAACGGAGATCATATGCTAAAGTTTCGACCCCGGGAAGTTGATGTACCAACTTACCCCCAAACAGGGCCCACAGTTTGGCGTTTCATCTCGTAGGGTTAGGTTTTGGAATGTGAATGGTTTTGTTCATTGTTTCTCAACAATAAATAGGCCTTCGAGTCTTATTGTAACACAGTTCAGAGGCATGTAGCCATCACATCTCTTCTCAGAGATAAGCTACCATCGCCCTAGCTAGTTTATTTCCATTTCTGATTGTAAGCATATTTTAGTATTTTCCATTAATGAAATGAAGTATTATTTCCGCTGCATATTTGTGTATATGGTTATCTCTGTAATTTGTTGCGTTCCTGTTTAAATCCGGATCAGTGGTATCAGAGCGGTCTGCTTTTTCTCTGTTTTTCTTTGCATGTCCCAAACAAGGTCGGGATATAAGGAGTTAGGGCTTGAACTGGTTGAACCTTTGCAAGACCAGCCTCGCAAATCCCGACGGCCTCCATGGCGGACGAGAAGAAAGACGAGGGGGCAGGAGATCCCATCAAAATCTTGCTCGAAGAAGCGCTCGAGCGACAACGGAACGCGATGATGGACAACTTTGCGCAGATCCTTCAGCGACTACCCAGAAGCGGCGCATCGGCTTCCAGTAGCTTCTCTAGAAACGCCGCACCCTTTAAGGTACAAGTTAATTTTGAAATCCCCATATTCGAGGGTCAGATAGACGCCGATGCCGTAGATAAATGGTTAAATTTGCTAGAGGGTTATTTTTCTGTTCGTGAATTTTCGAGTTGGGAAAAGATTGTTTTTGCTCTTCTCAAAGCAGCCCCCCACGTCAAGGACTGGTGGGAAACCTACTGCGAGCAGAAGGATGAAAGTACTGGCTCACTATTTTCAGCCGCACCCACCTGGGACTCGTTCTGGGCTGCCATCAAGGAGCAGTACTACCCTGTCGGGAGCTATGAGGATGAATACATAAAGTGGACCCCGCTGCGGCAGGGAAGGGACCAAGACGTGCCGGAGTTCACCAATCTTTTCCATAGCCTTCGCGCAAAGTTGGGTATCAAGGATTCGGAGCAACATTTGATACTCAAATACCGTGGCTGCCTGCACAAGTACATCCAGGAAGAAATACAATTCCTAAACATCCCCTCGCTTGGCGCAGCGTACTGGTATACCGTCAAGGTCAAGCAGAAGTTTAAACAAAAGAAGAGAGACTTTGGATCTGCGAATCCAAAGCAGGGGAAAGGTGCCCCTAAACCACAGAACAAAGGAAAAAGCCAAGGCGGGACAGCCCAAGTCAACCAGCCAAAGCTGCAAGCAAAGAACAGTGCTGCGAAGCCGAGAAAGGACATTGGAAAATGGTGCGAGTTCCATAAGAGCTCCACTCACAACACAAGTGAGTGTCAGGCCAAGCAGTCACTGGTGGCTGAGCTAAAGGTTTCAGAATCAGATGCATGTTCCGACTCTGAGTCAGAACCAGATAAGGGGTATGAAAAAGGGAAGCAGATCATTGATGCGGACCCGCGCCACTGTTGCCACCGCAAAGATCCAGAAAAAATGAACCCGAAGATCCAGAGGAGGAGGAGCGTCTCTTCCACTCCCAGATGTGGGTAAAGGGCTCCCCGATACAGTTCATTGTTGATAGCGGGAGTCAAAAGAACCTCATCTCGGCAAAGGTCGTGAAGCGGTTGGGCTTACCGACCACAGCACAACCACAACCATACACCATTGGGTGGCTTCACCAAGGACGAGATCTTCGCGTGAGCCAGCAGTGTCGCCTTCCATACAACATCAAGCCCTTCACGGATGAGGTATTGTGTGACATTTCTCCCCTTGAAGTTTGTGATGTATTACTAGGACAACCATACTTGTGGAAGCGACATGCTGTGTATGAATCAAGGCCCCGTGCTGTTATTATTACATTGGGAAATAAGTTGTTCAGGATACCAGAGGTAGCACCACCTGCCGCCATCTCTTTGATTACTGCAAAACAATGCAGTAACATCATTTCCAAAACCAGGAAATTTGTTTTCCTGATGATACGCCCTCAAGAGAAGAAGAAGACAGTGGCCGCGGCCTCCAAACGAGGTCCCCCTGCACGGCAGCTACAGATGGACAAGATTGTGAAGGAGTACGAAAACATCTTCACCTCCCCGGCAGGGGTTCCTCTGCACTATCAAGTCAAGCACTCCATCGATCTGACCCCAAGGGCGCCGCTACCCAAAGAACCAATTTATCGGCGATCCGTTCTGGAGAACAATGAAATCAAGAGGCAGATTCAGGAGCTCTTGCAGAAAGGTCACATCCGCCCGAGTTCTTCGCCCTGTGGGAGCCCGATAGTGTTGGTACAGAAGAAGGATGGGACGTGGAGACTCTGTATTGACTATCGGGCGCTGAACAATATCACTGTCCGTAATAGGTACCCGATCCCGCGGATTGATGACCTCTTAGACCAACTAAAGGGGGCGAAATATTTCAGCAAGACCGATCTGAAGTCAGGATATCATCAGGTACCAATCGAACCCTCGGATGTGTGGAAGACTGCCTTCAAATCCAAGGAGGGCCTCTTCGAATGGTTGGTCATGCCTTTCGGATTGATGAATGCTCCTGCAACCTTTATGAGGCTAATGGATGACATCTTGCGGCCATTCACCAACTCCTTTGTAGTAGTATACTTGGATGGCATTCTGATCTTTAGCCAGAGTTGGGAAGAGCACCTTCACCACATCTGACAGGTTCTCCAAACACTGAGGCAACACAAGCTATGTGCCAATTTGGAGAAATGCACTTTTGGCATGGCCGAGGTTCAGTATCTGGGATACATCATTGATGAACATGGGGTGCATGTCGATCCAGCCAAGGTCCAAGTCAATCGGGATTGGCCCTCTCCAACCAATCTAACAGAGCTCCGCAGCTTTCTAGGTCTTGCCAACTTCTACCGCAGGTTTGTGTTGGGGTTTTCTCATATTTCGTGGCCGTTGAGTCAAGTCACCAAGGGCGGGGCAAAAGAAAAATTATTTTGGTTTGAATCTCAACAGAAGGCATTCAGGGAGTTGAAGGATCGCCTCTGCACGGCACCAGTGCTCGCGTTTCCAGATTTACAACAACCATTTGAGGTCGAGACGAATGCCTCTGACTATGCTGTTGGGGCAGTCCTTAC
>APFE030919758.1:0-15182 GCA_000404065.3 Pinus taeda | reverse complement strand
TTGTAAGCATATTTTAGTATTTTCCATTAATGAAATGAAGTATTATTTCCACTGCATATTTGTGTATATGGTTATCTCTGTAATTTGTTGCGTTCCTATTTAAATCCAGATCAACAGGTGTATGTCCCGTTGTGTTCCTCCATGTAGTTCTATAGGCCCATAAGGCTTGAAGCCTTTCTACCCAATCTCTTCTATGTAGATGCACAGTCTTAGTGAGAATTCCTTCAATCACCTTATTTGTAAATTCAACTTGACCATTTGCTTGTGGATGATATGGAGTAGATTTCTTATGTTTGATCTTGTAATCTTCCACAAGACACTTCACCATTTTAGATGTAAATTGAGATCCCTGATTTGTCACAATTTCTCTTGGAACACCAAAACGAGTGAAGATGTCCTTAGAAAGAAAATTAACTACATATTTTCATTAGCAAAAGGTAATGCTTTGGCCTCTACCCATCTAGTGACATAATCAATGCATGCCAATATATACTTCTTTTTCGTAGATGAAGGATTAATTGGCCCAAAAAAATCTAAGGCCCATTTTTGAAAAGGTTCAATGTGTGCCTGAATTTGTAGTGGCATTTCATTTGAAGGAGAAGGTTTCCCTACCCTCTGGCAGTTGTCACACCTCTTGACATATTCGTTGGCATCTTTGAAGATGGATGGCCATTAATATCCTAAACAAAAGATTTTATAGGTTGTCCTCTTGTTAGCAAAGTGTCCACCACATGGCTCATCATGACATGCCATAAGAATCTCAGGCATTTCATCTTCTCTAACACATCCTTGATCATAAGATCTGGGCCTGATTTCTTCAATTCATTAGTGATCCATGAGTATCTTGCACTTATCCGAATGATTTTTCTTTTTTCTCTAGGAAACAAATGTGAAGGCAATTTCCCCATGACTAAGTAATTAGAAATGTCTGCAAACCAAGGAGTTTGAGTAGTCACTGCAAAAAGATATTCATTGGGAAACTTATCTTCAATCTAAGTGTCATCTTTGATATTCTAAATTATGGACAAGAAATCAGCAATTGTGTTTTGTTTTCCAGGTTTATCTAGCACACTAATATCGAATTCTTGCAAGAGTAAAAGCCACCTTGTAACTCTACCATTAGTAATAGGTTTATTCATTAAATATCTAATTGTAGAGTGATCTGTATGAACAAAGGTTTCATAGCCTGTTATATAATGTCTAAAATTGTTGATCGCATGAACAACAGCTAAAAATTCCTTTTCAGTTACAGTATAGTTTAACTCAGTGGGAGTCAAATTCTTACTTATATAGTAGATGGCATAGGGAATCAAGTCTTTTTGTCCTAATACAGCTCCTAGAGCTGTATCTGAAGCATCTGTTGAAATGTGAAATGGTAGTTTCCAATTTGGACCTCTCAAGATGGGTGCCTCAAAATTTTTTGTTTTTAAAGTCTCAAATGCTAACTGGCTGTCAAGATTCCAATTGAATTCACTATCCTTGGTGAGTAATTTGAAGAGTGGGGATGTTATTTTAGTGAAATTTTCTATAAATGGTCTATAGTATCCTTTGAATCCTAGAAAACTTAGAACATCCTTTTGGCAATTTGGAATTGATAATTTAGGGATGACTTCAACCTTAGATTTATCAACTTTAATCCCATCTCCTGAAACGTGATGGCCTAAAACAATACCTTCTATAAACATGGTAAAACATTTTTCATGGCTTAGTGAAAGGTTTTCTTCCTTACATCTTTTAAGTACTCTTTTGAAATTTTCCAAAGCTTCTTCAAATGTATTCCCATAGACTGTAAAATCATCCATATATACATCTACACAATCACGTATTAGATTAAAAAAACTCCTAGTTCTACTCTTTGGAATGTTGCAGGTGCATTACATAACCCACAAGGAAGTACTCGGTAGGAATAAGTTCCCCATGGATAAGTAAATGTGGTTTTATCTTGACCTTCAGGTGCCACCTGAATTTGATTATAACTACTAAAACCATCCAAGAATGAGAAATACTTCCTACCTGCTAATGTATCTAACACTTGATCTATAAAGGGCAAACGAAAATGATCTTTAAGGTAGCTTTATTCAATTCTCAGTAATAAATGCACACCCTCCATTTACCATTGCTTTTAGGAACAATCACTAAAGGGGAAACCCATTGGTTGTCTGAAATTGGGTAAATGAAGTTTACATTCAGCAGTTTTTGCATCTCTTCTTTTAGAATTTCCCTAAGATTTGGATTCATTCTTCTCTGAGGTTGTCAGATAGGTCTACAATTTCCCTTAATGTAGATGTGATGAATATAAGTCTTAGGACTAATTCCTTTCATGTCAGTATATTCCCATGCATATGCAGCAGAATGTTGTTGTAATGTGTTGATTAGATTTTCCTATTGAAATTTCTCCAAGTTATTGTTTATGTTTATTATTCTCCCTAGAAAGATTTCAATTGTAGAGCTACCAAATTATTCCATAGAATAAAGAGACATCTTCCTAGATCACAAATATTCAATATTGTATATTTCTTGAAATTGATCATGTTCATATTCTTGAGATGATTCAAAATTTTCCATTGTATTTAAGATTTGGCTATCTTCACTAATATTTGAAATAGTAAAGAGAGGTTGAATGTCATTTTCATCATCAACCCATTCTTGTCATCTATTTCTATTATTGTTCTTGCTGGAGGATATAGAGTGAATTTCTTTGTTGAATTCCCATCAGAAATGTACATATCACCAGATCTACAGTTAATGAAAGCATCAGCTATGGCCAGCCAAGGTATTCCTAATATGAGTGGATGCCCTCCTAGATTGTTCTTGGGGGTTAAGATCATAAAATCAACAACATATTCCCAAGAATCTAAGGATGCTAAAATATCTTCTAACACTCCATCTGGTTTGATTACATATCTATCCGCTAATTGCAGTAATGTAGATGTGTAAAGAAGATTAGGAAGCTTGAGGTGTTCCATGGTTTGTTTGCTCATGATGTTTATTCCTACCCCTAAATCAATCAATGTATTTGGAGTTTCAACTCCACTAATATCTGTTTTCACAATTGGACTTCTTGGATCTACATATTTTTGTATGACAATTTTTCCCATCATTATATCTGTTATTTTTCCTACTAGGTGAATTCTTTTTGTTTCTTTTTCTTTTCTTCCTGGTTTATTTATGCTCAACTCCTTTATTGTTTTAGCTAGAACTGGAATCTCCTTAATGGCTTGTAAGAAAGCTATTTTGATACAAACATTTTTCAATTCATCTAGAAAATCATAGTTGGACAACATGATCTGCTTTTCTACTCCTCTATCAACTTGTAGTCTTTGAGGAAAAGGAGGTGCAAAAGTAGATACTGGCTGCTCAACGATAGGAGTTGAGTTCACTGGTTCTTTCTGTTTTTCATTTTCAATATTTTGGTTTTGGATAGATGTTCCCTCAAAAATTTTATTGGGATGTAGAGAATCTTCCTCAAAATTTTCTTGTTCCTAAATAACTACATAAGGCCTTTCCTTTTCTGATATCCTACTAGATCTTAGTTGAACATCATTGAGATCTAGAGGAGTGATCATATAAGTTGGAAATTGTTGTCCTTCCACCATGCAAGTATTCTGAGGATTTTTATTTTTGGGGTTTGGTAATGGTTGGGCAGGTAGCTGATTTAGTCTCTACTAAAATGGAAGAGTTGAGGACTTTGGTTTTGTTGTGGAATTTGTTGTAGGTTCTGTTGTGGAAACGATAATGAAAGTTGAGGGCTATGATTTTGAGGTTATGAATATTGATTTTGTTGTGAAATGTGTGGGGGGGGACAATTCTGATATGATGGAGGATATTGATAATATTGAGAAAATCTCTCATAAGGATTTTGTACTCCTTGTGACCAAGGTTGAGATTGAGATTGAGGTTGAGGCCAAGGTTGCTACCAAGAATTCAAATTTTGTGGGGGCTCAAGATACATTTGATTGTTAAATCCTTGATTTTGTGGCCCCTGCCAATGTTTTCTAGAGACAAAATAAAGACGTTCTGCTGAATTTGGAACCATTTCTTCTTGAAAAACAACCTTCACACCTGGAATCGAAAGAAAACACTTGGTTTCATGATTCTTTGAGAAAATCATACAAGTCTCTATAATTTTTGCATATAAAAGGAAGTCTCTTAGAGCATGTTTTTTTCTGCATTTTGGACAGAAAATAGCTAAAGCATCAGCCTTGGTTTTCTGCTTGTTTTTCAACTTAAGGGTGTCTATTTGCTCACTAAGACTCCCTAGGATATCTGTTTATAGTTCATCAAGCATATTACCTATTTCTACACTACTCCTTGATCCAGTTGTAGACTTATATACTCTAACAAGAGAATGATCTCTTGGACCTTTCTCAGTTTTGGATTTCCCTCTTGAGAGATGAACACATAATTCTCCTATATCACTTAATGGGAGTTGAGAGATATCTCCCTTCCCCATCATGTTAAGGATATCTATCCACTCATCTATAATGGCTTTTAATAAAAGAGCTTTTAAGGTATCTTCATCTAAATTGTCCATCTTTTCTCTTTTCAAATTATAGTTGAATCTCTCAATCAAATCCTCTAAATTTTCATCCTCTCTTTGAATCATTTTGAACACTTCATATTTGTGATTGGTAGGCATGCAATAATCCAAATACCTATCCAAAAATGCTTTTTCATGGCATTCCATGTTCTAATGGACTGAGTGACTAACCCCATGAACCACTTCAAGGTAGCTCCTTTCAGTGTTGAAGGGAACAACTCAAGTTTTTTAGAGTCTTCTAGAGAGTCATAGGTTCTGCACAATACTTCAAACTCAAATAAAAATGTTTCAGGATCCTCACTTTTTAACCCATGGAAGTTTGGGAGGACAGAAGGTGAGATATTTTCATTGTGGCATTTGTTTCTTCACCCACTATAGGGAATACAAAAGAATGATCTATTTCCCTATTTCCTCTACCTCCTCCATTATTTCCTCTACCTCTTCCTCTACCCACTCCTCCAAACAGTGTGAATTCTCCATCTTCTCCTTCTTTTGCCATTATAGTTTCTTTAGCGCAAGTATAGGGTTCAACCTGCAAGGTTACTTTCTCCTCCTACATTCTTCTATTAATGGGATATGGGAGAGAGGCTCTACTTCTTCTTCCTCACTAGGTATTCCTAATTCTTCAACTAAAATGTGCTCCCCTATGTTGGTGAAAGAGGCTACTCCTGTTGTTGGAGATTCAAGATTTTTCTCCTCTAGGACTGACTTGGTAGATGAAGTAGGAGATTCTTTTGATTGGATTTCTTCCCTTGGAATCTCAGGAGTTCTATGACTAGGAGTATGAGTTTGGGATGGAGGTGTATCTTTTCTTGTTCTTGGTGGAGTAGGCGGCGTTGTAGGAATTTAACTCCTGCCTCTAGCTATAAATCTACCCCTAGATTCTCTTTCACTATACATATCATTTTTTTTTAATGTAAGAGATAAATTTTCCTAGTTACATTTCCCCAGTAACGGTGCCAAAATGTTTAGTCAATTTAGTTTCCTAAATTGCTTATTATCAACTGAGGCTCATAAGCTGATGAAGTGCAGTGCACTGTATGTGCTAGCTAACCCAAGTTCTCACTTCATTGTTTTGTATTTTTATATTGTTTTGTTTTGGGGTTTCCTTGATTCCTAATTATGTATAGTCTGAATTATGAGAAACTAAGTCTAAATCTCCTAAAGGTGAACTAATCAAAATCTAAATTAAAGGAAGGAAAAACAGAGCATCTATCCTATCTTTTCATTTAATCCTAAGTCAAAAATTAAAAGGTGAACTTGTAAGGCAAATTGAAATAATTACAAAGAATGAAACTGACTAAAGCACTTTTAGTTGTCCAAGCCTTCAATTTTGAAAGATAGCTTTCTTGAGATGGCATACAAACAACTTACTGTACTTTATAGTCCAAAGAACTAAATCAAATATGTAGAGAGTAACTAATTGATTTCAATCCTCGTGCGAAGTGAATGCTTAACCATTTAGTTTAGGATGGATATTAGCTTGAAATGGTGACCAAAAACATTTATCCACACAGTGCATTGGCAATCTAAACTAGGAAATAAATAACAAAGGAAACAAATAGTAAGTAAACTAATAAACAATGCATCGTTGTTACTTTTCCACCTTACCCTGTTAAAACAAAACAAGTTTCATTTATGAAATAGATAGGAGAAACAAGAATGAACCATCAAATTTTAACGTTATGTTATTGAACATAATTTAAAAAAAAAAAAAAAAAAAAAAAAAAAAAAAACTATAGGAAATCAACCTAAACTAAAAACACTGCTAAAAGTGAATAATAAAACTAAACTTAAGAGTAAACAAAATAAAAAAATGAAAAAACTTCATTCAGTGCAAGGGCCCTTTACAACTGTCTGAGATGAGCTACTAACTAGCTGAAGATACTCTTTCAAATGATCACTTGGTCAAACATGGCTTCATACTATTAACAGGAAAATAAGTTCAAAAATTATAGAGTTGTAAGTCTAAGCTTAATACATATAGAAATTCGAACTTTTTCTCAGTTTTTTACAACTAATATTTAAGGAAACATTCCTAATTTTCTTTTGAGAGAATTTAGCTACAAGTGGTCTCCACGTATTACAATAGATCTGCATAGAGGGTTGATCAACTACAGGTGACTTTAAGTCAGCAAGATTGTTACATGAAATTGTTATCACCGATGGATGGTTTGAGTTAATGCTACAACAAAACTATCGGATTTATTAATTAGCCACAAAGAGTGGACACAAAATCCTATTGCTCATGGGTTTGTTCATTTGACTCCAGCTTTGACTGTGGTCTTGAGCTGCCTTTTTTATCGATCTTGGCTGGGTGACTAGGATAGGATCCATGTTGTAACCATTCTAGAGATGCCCATGTGGTCGGTTTCCTTTTTTGACACCTATAACCTATTCAACCATGGAAGTATCTATGGAACACATGGTTAGCTATAGAATGGGCTACATTCCATAGCTAATTTGAAAAAAATTATTTCAAATAGAAAAAACATAAAAGTATAACATGTCAATCTTTTAATGTCTTCCTTGAGACAAAATATTTCATTTGTCAATGATGGGGATCTGTCTGTTATGGAAAAACAAGAGAAAGAGGTCAGAAAAGTTGTCAAGGAGAGAGTAATTCTGAGATCCAACACTAGGTCCTCACATACCCAAATCTGAGAGTTGTTGTATGGGGTTCTTCTCTTCTCTCATGGTCTTGTCTCTTCTATTTAGTGTTGGAGTCATTTCCGCACTTAAGTTTTTGCTCATGGTCCTATAGGCCCATCGAACAGTTGGTACGTGCGGGTCCCAATCAGTTCATGTCGTGTGGTGAACTCTGTTCATGATTCCACATAGATTTTTGAATGCTTTAACGTGGAATATATGTGGTGTGCATCACTTTTCCTAATGTTGTGTCTGGTTTTGATTTTTGATTCTTAGTCTAGGGTGTGCTTACACAACACACATTTTCACCCATGAACATAGGTGGGTGCGCAAGATGCTTTGTCCTAGTTGCCTGGCTCTAGTTCACTACTGGGGGATTCCAAACTATAAACACATCTGCCTTCTACATTCACGCCAATTTACAATGGTCTCCTGATGTGTAATCCACCATCGTGCAGGTGTTGCACATAGTTCCCATTCCAGCGCACCGTACTGCTGTTGTTCTGGTACTGCCCTTTCAAACCTATCTAGGAATTCATCCACCACTATCACTCCATCATATGTTGGCAGTTCCCTTGCCTCTATCGTTACACAACATAGTGATCTAATCATCATGTTGCAATTCAGAATTGTCACTTCGTGCAATCAGTTCTTCTAGTGTTCTACTTCTTCGTCTGAATCCAAAGTACAGGAGCTGTCACACCCCCATGAGATTCTCCCATCTGCAGCTAGGTTCACCCGCTCCTGGTCTCACGCTGTTATCTATTAAATACAATCCATCTCATCGTTGATTTCATCATTGCACACTGGTTTCATTAGTGCACTCCTTCGGCTGGGTCTAGTGGGACTACTATGCGTAGGGAATTTTTCTCGAATATCATCTTTCGCTTCTTTAGATTGATAACTCTGTTCATATCAGTGGCCCAGTCTATTCCTAACAATGCGAGAAAGGGATTGCTATCATTGATAATCTCTATCACTTCAAAATTCATCTGCGTGCTCGTGCCCTCAATATCAATTGTTACCCCTTACAACCTCCCCATGGGTAAAATCTTCTATTGGTTCACCATTCATAACTGAATAGGGGACCACAGCACCACGGGCCTACCCATGCATTCCCATGTTTGCTTCGGTAACATATTCACGTCCGATCCCAGATCTAGGATGACCCGATCCATTTTGTACTCCCCAATCTCTGCAGTCAACCTCATCTCCCTTCTAGTGCACAATATATGCTTCCCCAATTTCTGGACTACATATGGTTCTCCTGACCCCATGCACCTAGTGATCAGCTCCTAGAGTCCCTTAATTTTCTTGTTGTCGCACAAAAATTTCATGCATGTCTCCAGAAAGGTAGTAAGCATAGAAGGATCCATCCTTGGCTCTGGTTGATCCTTACTACCTGAAGTGGAGGCCTCCGCGAAGCTCTTCTTAGCTTCCATGAACATATCCTTTACGCGTTCTAAGTCAAACTCAGGTTCCTTGGTAGGAGCCTTGCGAACCCATGTATCTTCCTCGGGCTTCTTCCCCTTATCCTCCCATGTGGTCGCACCACTTCTAAGCACCATGTTCACATTTGGGTCTTCTTCATGTAGTTCAGACCTCATCATTTGGATATTCTTAGTTGGAGGAGGCTAGATTACCCCTTTTTTGTGCATCTGTGCGATCAAGATAGGAAAATCTTCTTTTTCATGATCAAATTGAGCATAATACGAATAGGATATCCTTATTGGGTTAGTGCAATGGACGCATAGTGCCCTAGTCCTTCACAATTGTAGCAAATCAACTGTCTATGGTCCCTTTCCTGGTCTTATTCCTCCTTGTCTAGATCTCGCCCCTGAAATCCGACGCGCGCCATCCCCACAAGTGGGTCGAGGGCTCACGTTTATGTCTGCATCCTATAGGCTAGAGTTGGATCCATCATTAACTCGTAACTATGACAAGTGCACTCATCGTGGCCTACTGACGTATAGAAATTACAAAACAATTGTTGGGGAGTCTATGTATACTTCTGCAACAAATGAAAATTATCTATTGTGTGTTTTCCTCCTATCTGATAGATCACGCACGATAACATGGGTGTCGCACTCATCCCTTCCTATGTTTCTACTCTCAGTGGCATTGGTCCCCCTCCTACCATGTAGTTCGAGAATACTGGATAGTGGTCCTTGTCATGGCCCTAGCCTTTGAATTTTATGAATCATACTTCCTCACGCACCCTGGGCCGCAGTGCCCTATCCTACTTCAAGCCCTGCATTTCCAAGAAAAGATTCTATATTTGCACGTCGATTTGTTGAGATCCCAACCTAGGATCTTGTACCGGTGTCTCATGCAACGTCATCGCCATTTCCAATGCTTCGCCCTGGGTGGAAAGTTTCTATTGTGACAGTGTCATCCTCAAGTGCAATGTCAAGGATGCCACAGGGTCGTACTCTTTAGCCATTGATCTAGATCCCACATGGTCTTGCTTGAAAGCATCGCGATCTCTTTAAACCCAACGATTGATTATGTCTTTGATTTTGGCCAGCTAAATTCTCTGTTCAATGCATTCTGGATCTCTACTATCCCTGCATTTGGTTGGTCATTAGAGTGCTTGATATACCATGTCAACACACGATCCTGCAGCATGCTCACCAGTGTAGCCTTCTTAATTTTTTCATATGTGACCCCTTGCACTTCCCACACTTCTCGTACCATGAACTAGAACTAGTCTGGCTCCTCATTCCCTACTCCTTCGAATACAGGTAACTTGATCACGCTCGCCATACAAAACTGCGGAGTTGGTGGAGGTGGAGTGGGTGGAGATGGGGGTGAGGGAATTAAAGTGGGTGGTGGTGTGGGTGGAGGTGGTAACTGTGGAATGTACTGCCTTATCAAGCTAACCACACTTCTCAGAGAGACTCGAGCGAGCTCTTCCTCGCTCTCAAGTGAAGGTGAAATTAAGGGATTGTTTCCTAATTCCCTGCTACCTCTGTAGATCTTTCTGCTCCACGTCATTCCAAAAATTAATGTATTCACGTAACTTGCTTTTCACATAACCAAATCTTAATCCAAGTATTCAAAGATTTAATATACTTACCTCTTGGTCCCTTGAGAAAAAATTGTTCTACTTTGCAGTAGCTCATGATTGTGTCTACTACAAACTCAGTGATAAATCCCCCTATTATTCAATTGAGCTAATGGTCCACAACTCACGTGATCTTGTCTTCTGATGCCTCTAGTCTGCACACTAATTACGGAGTCCACACTATCAGTTGGTCAAGCTTACACCTTCCTCTTTGTTAGCTAATCTTGAGATCCACTCATACAATTCGGAGGGAAAGGATGCAAAGACAATCTCGTGGATTTCCATATACATGTAACGATCCAACCACCTTTCCTCAGATACCTGTGGAGTTCTATTTTCCTGTGTCGCGAACTCGTGAATCTTCTTGTCCAACCACTCTTCAATTTACTTCTTTGTTGGGTTCCAGTGGCACAACATCAAAAATCCCTTAGGAAGATCCCAGTATCGGCAACGGAACCATTTGTTGGCTACATTGGGCTTGACCCAGGTTCATCAATGAGTTTAGCCAAGAAAATTCTAGTACTACTGGCCCTTTCGGTAATAGTCCATGGAGTGTGGATTGAGGTTTCACCAAAAACAGTATGGGAGGGTACTAGAACCAAGTTTCCGCACCCTGGGGATGTCTAATATGGGCGATAGGTACACGATTCAACCTTCATGCTTACTAGTTTACGCACACCAGTGGGATCCTTGCGTCTTGTGGGACTGCCTTAGCGCAGATCTTGCCACGGTGTGACCAATATTAATTACCCAAGTCTTCCTTAGTTAGGTTCTGTTCGTTAATTACTTAGAAAGTTTTCATACATAAACATACATATAAGTGCACACATATAGATAATAGATACCATTAATGCCGAACATCAAAATATAGATCTACAAAACAGATGCACAATATGCTGAATCAACTTATCTTTATTAATGATCCATTTCAAGTTCAGTTCAATACAAACTTGACTCCACCCTATGCACTTAGATGTAGGGGTGTGTGCACTCAGCTGTGGACTCTACTGGGCCTCTGCGCACTGAGCTGCAGAGACTTTACCTACTACTATGACCCAATACCTTCAGATCCACTTCTATTCTCTAACCATGCCTTTGCATATATCTATTACTTTCCAAAAAATCAGAACTCCCTTTACACTTAGAGTCTCGCTCTATTTATACAATCCCATGGACCGCAGACCATGGGTAGGCCGACACAACTTTACATTAAATTACATTATTTTAGGGCAGACAACCCTATGACTCATCCTAGTCTCACGCTCTACACCTGCATTTCACTGAGTCTTTACATTACATTGACCAAAACCCGGGCTTTAAGCCCCAAAACCATGCTGTGGGGGGATCTGTTGCCCAACAAGGCCCTCCTACACACAGAGGTGACTGAAGTGCAAAGGAAGATTTGACATGACAAGAACATAAAGGACAAGTAGTTTCAAGAAGGTTATTGGGCTTTGTTGTATGATTCCAGATACAAGGATTTTAAAGGCAAGTTGACGACTAGGTGGTTAGGGCCTTATGTCATAGAAAAATGTCATGATAATGGTTCAGTATAGATAAGAACCATAATTGCAAAGGCTATCCCTTTACTTGTCAATGGGTATAGATTGAAGGTCTACAATAATCCCTTGTCAAAGCAAGAATTCATCAATGGAATTAGAAAGACAGTGATGGTGGTGGAGCAAGTCTCATCTTCCACCCCATCAAGTCCTTGAAAAAAAGAGAGAAAAAAATAAAAAATAAATTAAATTAAAAAGGAAGAAAAAATAGACTTAGGTGAAAATCTCCATGAGGCACCTAAGTGCCACTGTTGGGTTGAAAACCTATTGAGGTGGCCCAATGGTGTTTAAAAAAGAGAATAAAATGATCTATGGGTAAAAACCTCTTTTAAGGCACCAGGGCAGACATCTAGGATGAAAATCTCCTTGGAGGCGGACTAGTTGTTTTCAATAAAGAAAACAAAATTGGAAATGTTGGTTGCAGGACAGTAAGATGAGGATCAACGCATCTTGAGAGGAATAGAAGAACCTAAGAAATTAATATTACAATCCCTCCATCTCATATTCTTCATTATTTCATCCATTCTTCCATTCATGAACTCCTCCAAATCAATTTATACAGGTTTTTCGTTTTCTATAGGATTCACTGTAATCCTACAGGCTTCCCTATAAACCTACAAGAGTTTCCTATAGGAATTACAGTGGCTTTGAAATCCCAAGAAATGTAACCCTAGATCAAGGGAATGACAAGCTTATGTCAAAAAAAAAAAGAATATTCACTCCACCACATCATCACCATGTTACCCCTACATCCATCCAATAAGTCAATTAAAAAAATATACAGTTTCCAAAGAAGAAAAAACAAACAGAAGAGGGTGGGAATAGAGGATAGAGGTGTTGGATACCTATACCAATAGGTTTCATATTTCATGATTGGAAAATATAAGTGCCAAATATGCTCCATTTTGCTGCCACAAAGGTTCCATATTTACAAGAAAAGAAAAGGTGTAACTAGGCCTGCATATTTACAAAAGTTTATGGATGACCCAACAGCCTAATCTGGATCATGCCATGTTTTCAATTTATGTTGTATAATAGAGGAAGAAATCTGTCCAAACTGTTTAATCTTGGCAGATCAGTAGCTAGGCAGAGAAACTAAGGTTCCCAACTGCTTAATCTGGGGCCTTGGAAGGAATAAGGGTAGTATTAGATAGGAAATGAAAGCAAAAAGCCAATGAAAAAGAAAAGGGCATACAAAGGGTTTGCAAGTCCAAGTGCACCCTCCAAGAAGGAATAAAAAATGTTAGGTGAACTAGTTGGGTAGGTAGATGGGGTTGCAGAAGTGATGTTTCTTCAAAGGACAAAGTTGCTAAGCAACGTCCAAATATACAATATAGTGGAGCATGACTAACTCCCTTTCCCATGTGTACATTACTCATTACTAACACCCCTTCATGAATTGGTTCATAGGACAAACTCAAAGTTTGGTGATGGTACTTATGGCTTTTGAAAGCCACATTTCTTGTGTAAAACTCTTTTCATTTTCATCTACTCTTGATTCCCAGATATTTTCAAGAAAACTCATTGGTACTAGCCCTCATCCATATGTTCCCTCCATATTAACAACTAACTCTACTACTTAGCTCCCTATACTCCATTATCCCTACTATTATAACACCATGGTGTATAAATCCCACATTGTATAAATATTCCCCCTTTGCACTATAGCCATAATCTTCACTCCCTGGGAATTGAATTAACACCTGGTTAAGGTCAAGAACCCATGTTCCACCTTTTTCTCCATCTCAACCCATTTCCCTACCCAAAAGCTCCATTTTTGCCCTAAAAAGACCCTTGAAGAAAACCTTTTAATCCCCTAAAACACCCAAGGGCGGAAACATTATGGAAATATACTTATCCCGCCTTATCCTAAGGTCGGGAGCCAGTTTTTCCTTTTTTGTTGTGTAAAATCATCGGAACCCATTTTCCTATAGTTTCGCCCTCATAAATTTTGTACATACATTTTGCATAAAACTCTGCAAATTTCATAGTTTCCTAATGTTGGTGGGCCGAATTATTTTTGTAAATAAAACTATGGAAAAACCTTCAAAAATCATTTGTTGCGTGGAGGGTCCCGCTGGTCCCACTGCCCAAGAAATATAGTTTTTTAAACCCGCCCACTGACTGCTATTTCCCGTGCAAGATATCCTCCCGATGACCGTCTGATTGTAGCTGTCCCAGATCTACGGCATGCAGCGATTTCGGGAAAACCCGACGTCCGATAGTTAACAAGGACAGGAGCTATAGCCCATGCAGGTTCATCACCCGACAGCCGTCAGATCGCGCGCCCATGGATCAACGGCGCACATTCGTATCAGAAGACCCCCAACGTCCGACAGATACCTTCCGATATCTGTCAGATGCTTACGTCACGCGGGGACAGATGTCGCGCCCAAATTCCATCGGAGCCCCCTCTGACAGATTCTTTTCCATGCAGGAGGGATCCCGATATGGCGACACCTGTCCTGCCCACGTCCCCGTCCTGCTGTCATGCACGTCATCACCATGTCCGCTCACCTCGTCCCTCATTCGCACACCTGGCTGCCACCTCATCGTCCCCGTGGACAGGTCTTAGGCCGCTACGTCACCCGATGACGTCCTGCTGACGTCATCCAACCCGGGCCCTCATGTTGACGTCATGCTGACGTCATAAAAAAAAGCGCGCCAATAAACTATAAAACCATATTTTATGGTTTTTTCGCTAATTTTGTCATTTTTCTGGGAAAAGCACCTCTCCGCTGTCTGCATGCATTCCACAACGACCATTCTATCAGCCAGCCTACCACCATTTGCAAGAGTTCAGAGCGCCAACACAGCTGCTGCTCCATCCCAAGCCACTGTTTAAACAGGTATTTGGCACTTCGTTCTCTCTCAAACTGGTTTTTTCATGATTTCTGGTAAAATCCACTGTAGACAGGCCTAAGACTGAAATTCAACCAGGAACTCAACTATATCCTGCCCCTATTGGACTGTTTAAGGGTGAAACGCTGTGGCGGAAACCTCCTGTAACTTCAAATTCTGTCAAAACCCTGCCCTGTTCGCGCAATCGTGAACTCACTGCCGTGCTTCCAAATTGTCAAAGGAAGTCTGTCAAACTGCACAAAGGCCTTCTCAAAAGTTCAAACACTGTTATATTTGACTGTACACCAACCCTGTTGGTTTCGGTCCCCCTCAGTTTCACAGTTTCAATTGGCAGACCCGGCATCTCAAGAAATACTTGAGGCAGACATGGATACCCCTGCAGGATCAGCAGCCCTCAATGTTACTCCCTTGAATGCTCCTCAGAGAGAGCTGGACTGGCAAGACTTTGTAGATTTAGACTACCAGATCTCAGAAGACGCGCCATCCAAATGCACATTCCACATTC
>APFE030919749.1:30630-77767 GCA_000404065.3 Pinus taeda | reverse complement strand
ATAATAATATAAAGCCACAAAAATAACAATAGAGGGATTCTATGGGGCACAGTAATAAAAATATGGGGACAATAGGGGCACAACAATATTAATAAGGGATACGACTACAATAGTAATGGGGTAATCACTAGTATTATAGGGACCTAACAAACACCGATAACCTTGCTTCTACAGAAATGGTGGACAAGTTAGGACTAGTGAAAACAGTACACCCTACTCCTTACAAAGTATCATGGTTACAAAAAGGACACCAGCTTATTGTGACAAAAAAATGCAAAGCAGAAATCCAGATTGGTACTTATAAGGATGTGGTATTATGTGATGTAATGCCAATGGATGTATGCCATGTGTTGTTGGGAAGACCTTGGAAGTTTGATCAAAAAGTTATTCATGATGGGAGAAGAAATACTTACATTCTGGAGAAGAATGAAAATAAACACACAGTGTTGCCATTGAAGGATGAAGCAGACAAAGAAGCGCCTGGAAACAATGTTATGCTGATGAGTGGGAAAGAATTGCTACAAGAAGTCAAGAAGGATGAATAGATGCATTTTGTTGTCATAAGGAGACCTAAGGTAATTTTAACTTCCACAAACTTAGATGATTTATCTGGAGAAATCAAAACTCTATTGAATGATTTTGTTGATATTATGTGGATGAGTTTCCAAATGCACAACCACCCATCAGGAGTATTAGTCATCATATTGATCTAATACCTGGAGCAAGTTTGTCGAACAAAGCTACATACAGGTTAACTCCTCAAGAAAATGCAGAAGGGGAAGACAAGTACAGGAACTGATGGATAATGGATTAATCAGATTAATCAAAGATAGTCTTAGTCCATGTGTTGTACCAACAATACTCAGTCCAAAGAAAGGTGGTGAATGGCGTATGTGTACAAATTCCAGAGCTATAAACAAGATTACTATCAGGTATAGATTCCCTTTACCACACATGGATGATTTGATGGATTGTTTAAGTGGGTCAAAGTATTTTACTAAAATAGATCTGAAGAGTGGATATCATCAAATAAGGATTAGAGAAGGAGATGAATGGAAGATTGTGTTTAAAACAAATAGTGGGTTGCATGAATGGTTAGTGATGCCTTTTGGACTCACTAATGCACCTAGCACATTCATGAGATTAATGAATGAAGTCTTGAAGGAATATGCAGGCAAGTTTGTCATTGTTTATATTGATGATATTTTATTTTTCAGTAGAAGCAAAGAAGAACATCTGGAGCATCTTAAGTTGGTTTTAAGAACTCTGCAGAAAGAGAAATTGCTGATAAATCTGAAGAAATGTAGTTTCATGAAAGAAGAATTAATATATTTGGGATTTGTAGTTTCTAAAGAAGGTTTGAAAATGGATCCACAGAAATTCCAAGCCATTTGGAATTGGCTTACTCCAAGAAACATATTTGAGGTAAGAAGCTTTCATGGTCTTGCAAGTTTTTATAGAAAATTTATTAGAAGTTTTAGTCAGATTTGTGCACCAATTATTGAAACAATCAAAGAGACTAATCAACCATTCAAGTGGACAAAAGCAGCATACCAAAATTTTAAGTTGTTGAAGAAGAAAATTACAGAGAAACCAATTTTAGCTTTACCTGATTTTGGGAAAGTTTTCCAAGTTGAAATTGATGCTAGTGGAGTTGCAATTAGAGCAGTTTTTAGTCAGGAACATAAACCGATAGCCTACTTTAGTGATAAACTAAATGAAGATAAGAAGAAGTATTCTTCTTATGATAAAGAATTTTATGCTATTGTGCAAACTTTAAAAAAAATGGAGACATTATTTGCTACCAAAGGAGCTTGTATTATATTCTGACAATCATGCATTGCAGTTCATAAAAAACCAACCAAAATTGAACTAGAAACATGCCAAGTGGGTAGAGTTTTTACAGAGTTTTACTTTTATGATAAAACACACAAGTTGTAAGTTGAAAAAAGTTGTTGATGCTTTAAGCAGGGTAAATTTCATTATGCAAGAATTAAGAGTTGGTGTTGTAGGATTTGAAGAAATGGTTGATATGTATAAAGATGATGCAAAATTCAAAGATATTTATGCAGTTGTACGAAATCCAATAGTTCATAATAGAAGTTAGTGGTTAGATTATTTTATCCAAGAAGGTTTATTGTTTAAAGGTAACAAATTGTGCATTCCAAAATTTTCTATGAGGGGAAACATAATTAAGGAGAAACACAGTGGAGGGTTATCTGGGCACTTTGGACAAGATAAAACCTTTGCTCAAGTAAATGCCTTTTACTACTGGCCAAAGATGCAAATTGAAGTTAAGAAATTTGTTGAGAAGTGTAGAATCTATCAGCATGCTAAAGGGAGAAGCCAAAATACTGGATTGTACCAGCCATTGCCAATATCAGACCAGCCATGGGATGAAATTAGTATGGACTTTGTTTTAGGGTTACCTAAAACTCAAAGAGGGAATGATTCCATTTATGTTGTGGTAGATAGATTTTCCAAAATGACACATTTCATTGCATGTAAAAAGACTAGTGATGCAACACATATTGCTAATTTGTTTTTTTCATAAGTTGTAAGGTTACATGGATTGCCTGTAAGTATTGTGTCTGATAGGGATACAAACTTTTTTAGGCATTTCTGGATAACTTTTTGGAAGAAAGTAGATGCCAACCTTAGTTTCAGTTCAGCGTATCATCCTCAAACATATGGACAGACCGAAGTGGTAAACATAAGCTTGGGAAACATATTGAGAAGTTTAGTGTATAACAATCCTAAGTAGTGGGATTTAACACTTGCTCAAGCTAGGTTTGCTTATAATGACACTCCAAACCGAAGTACTGGGATGAGTCCATTTTAGATTGTTTTTGGAATGAATCCAAGAGGTGTGTATGAACTCATAAATTTGGGTAAATAGGAGACAAGAAGTGCAAAAGCTGAAGAGTTTGCAGCGCAGATGCAGAGACTACAAGAAGATGTCAAAGGAAGATTGCAGAAAAGTAGTGGAAAATACAAACAGAGAGCTGATATGAGGAGGAGAGAAAAAGAATTCCAAGTGGGAGATCTAGTGATGGTATACTTGAGAAAGAAAGATTTCATGTTGGGACTTACAATAAACTAAAGATGAAAAAGATAGGGCCATGCAGAATTGTGAGGAAGTTTTCAACTAATGCCTATGAAATTGAATTGCCATAAGGGATTGGAATATCACCTATCTTCAATGTTGCAGATTTGTATCCATACAAGGAGATAGAGTTAGAGCTACAGAAGGAACCTGCAGGAGATGAAGTTCAAAAAATTGGGAATAACAAATGCCAAAGACAATCAAGAAAGAGGTGGAAGCTATTTTGGAGAAAAGAGTATCCAAAAGAACCCAAGAACAAGTTTATTTCAATATTTAGTCAAATGGAGGGGATAGCCAATAGAGGATGGCAGTTGGATACAAAAGTATGGATTCAATCTTGAAGTTTGACGAAGGATTATTTTCTTCCCCGAGAGTTTGATGCAGGAGCATCTGGACTTAGCCAACAATGCGATTATATGTTCACATGTTGTGGCTAACAAGAGATGAATTTCATTGACCTGAGTGGTCAAAATCAATTATTAGTAGAGAGGGTTGCATCTCTCGAAAATTATCTTTACTCCAATTACTGTAATAATTAGAATATTGTATTATTTTTAGAATAAGAGATAAGTTGTTAATAAGGATGGCGCGCGCGGGAGGAAACGAGTTTAGGTTACCAGCAGATTTTTCCTCTGCCATCGCCGACTTCTCGTCTCTGGTCGATGATCCAGGATCATTTTACGCGGTAGACACCCTTACGTTGTGGTTCGATACTGCTGTATCAAGCGACGCCCTTTCCCTCAATGCATTGGAAAATGCTGGATGCTGTTGGAGCGGGCCTGTGGGAGCCTCACCGCTTATCTCATGGAGCGGGGCCGGAACTTTTCTGAGAAAGAAACCACAGGTACTGATTAAACAGTTTTTCGTGGTTCATTTCCCTTTGCTGGCTCTTTATGGTTTACACAGGGCGATTCTAGCCTACATTTCTCAGAGGCCGGGGTTTAACGCATCAAATCTAGTGTCCCCTTCTCATAGCCCGGTCGACCCACTTTCCCGCGCCGGTATATTGCCCTGGAGATTATGCCCTGTCCGCGCTTTTGGGTTTCAAAGCAGGACTTATTTTCCTCGGCCCTTTCTCGGCACTCTGAATCTACACGAATCAGATCTGTGCCTCTTTGTCGATAGCAGACCTAGGTCAGATCTTAAAGCCTTTGGGCCTCAAACTGTATTGGGTTCTGGGGAAAATAAATCCAAGCCTTTTCAAACGAACCCAGAACAGGAACGATTCCAAATCTTCATAAAGCTGCTAACAGGGAAAACTATCTGCAAGAAAATCGGGACAGGATTACTGATAAAAAAGGTAAAGGAAGAAATTCAAGTTGATACAGGCATCCCCACAAATCTGCTATGCTTGATACATGCAGGTAAAATTCTACAGGAAAATTTTACTTTACAGTATTATGGTATTGGCAGAGATACAACCATCATCTTAAGTACAAGGCTGAGAGGAGGAAGCTTGGGTGTAGGCCCTAAAGGCTTTCAGGGATCATCTTCAAAACCTACAGGCTCATATTGTGATGCAGCAAAAGGGAAAGCCCCTTCAAAGGGAAAAGAACCAGCAGCTTTCAATCCTTCGCCAGGGCAGTACATTGTGGATCAAACCCCAGAAATTCCATCCATCTCTTTGGATCTCCCAGAGGTAAAATGTATTTTTTCAGATCTGGAAAACAAAGCTGTTATATGTAGGTTTAACGGGTTTTGGCCTAAAACCGAAGCCCTGTACCATTGGATTCACATAGTCTGGACAAAAGACTGCCAGATTCACCTCTGCGCAAAGGGCTTTTTCATAGTAACATTTCTTGAAATCGAAGAAAGGGATAATATTCTCAATGAAGGTCCATGGTTCTGGGGCAGTGCGGGGTTATTCGTCACACCATGGTTTTCAGATTTCGACACCAATACTATGGTGGTTTCAAGGATGCCAGTTTGGGTAAGGCTGCATAATTTACCACTACATTTTTGGCACTTCAAGTCCTTAACAGCTATAGGGAATTCCCTTGGAAGAATGTTAAAGATAGATACAGATAGACATCTAAAAGGAATTTTCACCTTTGCTAGGATATGCGTTGAGGTAGACCTCAGCAAAGGACTACCTGA
This sequence comes from Pinus taeda, assembly GCA_000404065.3. Classification (NCBI taxonomy): domain Eukaryota; kingdom Viridiplantae; phylum Streptophyta; class Pinopsida; order Pinales; family Pinaceae; genus Pinus; species Pinus taeda. The sequence goes on along the minus strand of APFE030919749.1, from coordinate 72,564 downwards.
AAGCATTTTCCTGACCTTTAACAATATACAGTGGAAACAATCTTTGGATTATGAGAACACAGCTTTCAGGTGCAGGGGATGTCAAAAAACAGGTCATCTGCTCAAAGCATGCCCCAGCAAGAGCAAGCCACAACAAAGGAAGTCCCGAGGATGGCAGAATTTGAATGAAGTCTTAGAGAGGCGAACTGCTCAAAAGAAAGCCCCTTCGGTAACAGAAGAGGTAGAGACAGAGGCTGAAGAGGATGATACCTCCACAGAGGAAGATGAGATAGAAAATCAGAAGGAAGTTACATCAGTTAACAAGGATTCACTGCCACACACAAATCAAGTAGAGACTCAGCAAGACAAAGCAGAGATGGCAAACGTGGATCAGAACATGGGAGGCAACAAACGGCAACATCATTCAGACACCTCAGACTCAGACAAAGAATCTGGGAAGCTGAAAGCATCTTCCCAGCTAGTCATAGTTTCGACCGAGCCCACTCAGGGGGAGTGGCGTAAGGTCGAAAAGAAAAAGGGGCGGAAAACTTGATGCATGAGTATTCTTGCTCGTGCTGGGGCCTTTTCCCCCTTCTTTCTTCTCTCTCTTTATCTCTTTCTCGTTTAGTTGTATAACGGTGCTTATGTGTGAGTTAGCACTGGGGCCTTGTGGCTGTTTACAGTACGATTCTGTGCATCGGCTTATGTAACTTTTCATTATTTCATAATAAAAAGTTACTGTCTCTTTTCTCTGGAAAAAGAGATAAGTTGTTAATATAGGTGTATGTCAGAGCTCGAGAATAGGGATTTAATAATTGAGTTGATAAAAATAGAGATTAAGTTGTCGATGCAGTTAGGATAGGATTTGATTCATAAAAGAGGAAATAATATAATGATAGAGAGATGAGATGATCGAGAATAGAGTAAGTAAGCGAGAGATTGAGTGAGAGATAGGGTTTGCGAGAGAAACAAAGGTCAGACAAATTGTTGTAATCGAGCCGAGAGGGCCAAGACTCTCTAGTTTCTATTTTACTGAATAAATTGATTAAGTATGTTGTGTTGTATTATTCCTGGTGTGAAATTCTCTCGAATCTGCAGATCGGCATTCTGGACCCTAATCGGGTATTATTTCCAATTATGTGTTTTATTGTTAATCACTGTTAATTAGCGTTAAGACTTTATTCTGAGATTAGGCTAAACCTCTATTAAACTGTGTTTCTTAAAGTTATTTATTTAGCACATGGGTAGTATTCACAAGTGATAAGCGGTACCTTGTGCGCTTAAGAAATGGTAAATGGTATTGTTCCATGATGCAGAAGCATTCAACCCAATAATGTCATTGTATTTTAGTAGACATAGGGTATTGTGTTTTCAAGGGAGTTGGTCTCCTGAGTGTGAATTAATGTAATTATTTAGGCTTTTGAGTGATTTTAATGAGAATAGGACTTAATTGAATATAATGAGGCAAAATTGTAAATGTTCTCGAATGTAGGAGAACATGAGGGATTTAGGATAATTGAGAGATGAGAGGATTTGAGAATTAATTTTAAAACTCATATTAGGAGTTAGTTCATGATTTTATGGATTAGAGAGGATACTTAGGGATGAGGAAGAGATTTTAGGATTTTGTTGAGGAATCTATGGATGTAAACCAGGAATTGGTTTTAGAATCCCTTTGTATAAATGTAAGCCTAAAGACAAAGACAAAGGTTAGAAAGTTAGAAAGTAAGAAATTAGACAGGCTAGATAGATAGCTAGAGTGTGGTTTTAAGCCTACAGGTAGAGTGTAAACAGAGGCCAATGATATTAGAACATCAGGCCAAAGAGATAGAGATCTCATTCTATAATCATTGTTTATATTTATTAATATAATCAACTCAATTCTGAGTTCGAATGTGTGTTCGAGTGTAAATGATGAGTGATGAGTGATGATTGAATTGGAATTTAGTATAATTATGTGTGCAGGTAGAGTCGAGGCGAATACACAGAGGAAGAGGAGATACAAAGGATTTTATTGGGCATTGAACGATCACAAAACCAAGTAATGGTTGAATCGTCCGTGAATAAAGAACTCACAGAGTTAAGCCAAGAGGAGTGTGCAGCGGAATAACGAAGGATGAGAAACCTCGAAGAAACTCAAAAAACACAAGAAAAATTGAAGAACAACCGAAAAAACCCAAGTGAAGAGAAGGGCAAAAGAATAAAGTATCGGCACATAAGATTCGTTGGATCTTTAGGATCAACGGACAAGATTAGATCGCAAGAGAAATGAACTAGCCTTGAAGTGTTGAGAAGTGCGATCGCTTTGATATATCGCATCGGAGGAAAGCAATAGGAGCAATGAACGAGGGCCTTAAGCAATCCTCGATTGCGATCAAGCGATATCAAGCATGGACCGTCGGATCAGGAACAAGAACAATGGACGAGATTCAATATAAGTACTGGCGGACCCAATCTTATATAAGTTGGGAATCTATAATTCCCATCAGATCCGAGAATGTGTTAACCCTCGCATAACTTGTTCACCTGAAATTGTTGTAGAGCGTCGGATCAAGCAAATCTTGATCAATGGTTGCAAAGCATCGGGCAAGTCTATTGATCGGGAAGGAGTATAGCCATCAGATCGAGGATAAGATCGACGGTGGAGAAGGGTTGTGACAAAGGCATTGAGATGGTGGACCCGGTAGAATTATATGGCGCAATTTGTAGTATTTGAAATCCGTTAGCGTAATCGCATATCGGAAGCGAAAGGTTCATGTGTAGTGTGACCGCGGAGAGCCAATACCCAATTGCAATAAAGGCATGCATCGAAAAATGTGAAAGGGATATAAAAAGGCGAAAATGTATGGTTTATGCATGTTTATGGTGATTTCTATTATATAAACATTATAATAGAATATAGTGTGATATGAAGGATTTATTGTGTAAGTCTAAAGGAATGAGTGGGATTTAGTTTAATGTGCATATATATATTATATATATATATATATAAATATATATATATATATTTGGTTAAAAAAAAGTTTAACGAAGGTTTAGAAGGGTGATTAAGTCCCGATAGATGGACGATGAGTTTCGATATAAAGGAAAGGGCAGATTAATGGTAGACTTTGTTAGTCTATAGATCATTACACAGAGTTTAAGAAAGGGGCCTTAAACCTTAAGAATTGAATATTTGACTCCTTAGCGAGTTAAAATTCCTAGGACAGATAAGATATATGCATAAGACATGCATACTGTGGTGAAAGCAGGGGTAACCCTGTGTCATTTGGTATAAAAGCATAATTGTTATTGGAACAATTGATAACATAACAGAATAAGGGAATTCTGTAGAAAAGGACTTAGAATAGAGTTATGTGTTTTAATATGTATATGCAGGCAAGAGGGGATCATATTCTAATCTGACAAACAGAAGGTACATAGAGGTGATGTGTAGCAGATGCAAGAAATAGAGGACAATCCACTCAAAGTACAGGTGGAATGGTGGAACAAGATCATGTAGAGATCTTGAAGGTGAGATGACATGTTTTTTTTTTTATTTGAATACTGGAGAATATGTGGTTTTGATATGGTTGCATAGGTGACAACATAAGGAGGTGAGAATATTGCAGCAAGCCTAGAGCAACGTGTTCTCAATTGGTTCCAAAGGAAAGAACCAAAGAGATGCTAAAAGACTGAGCTCAAAGGAGAGAAGCTTAGTGAGGCATATGTAGCAAGGAGGAGACTTGTTACTGTAGAGGTATTATTGCAAATCACAAAGGTAATTCCACAGAGGATGTGGGTAGAATTGCTAAGTAATGAAGGAAGCTGGTAAGACTTTCTAAGCGAAAGAAGAAGTGTTCAGAACCAATTATTTCATGGTGATTGAAATACAAGAGGACATTTGTGTTCTTGAGAATGTGCAGATGAGTTGAATCCTAGAAGGAACAGAGAAGAGTGCTCAAAGGAGGTTACAAAGATAAAGAACCAATTGCTTGCCAAAAGACCAAGTACAGAGGAAACCTTAGTGAGGTAAGTGGCAGCAGGGAGGACTTGCTGTTGTAGAGGCTTTAGTGCAGCTCATAGTGAATGAGTGAGGAACTCATCAAGATGGAGAAGAAGATGGCTACTGATAGTCATAGCAGAGGTTTTGAGGAATATCACAACAAAAGAAAGATGAAGAAAGAAAATGCCAAGGCAAATGGCAAGAGGATGAGTCAAGAGGAAATTGACAGAGAGATTGTCGAGACGAAAGAACAACTCGATGTATTGATAATGTTGCTAAAGGAAAGTCAAAGACAAGGTTGGGTATTAAAGAAGAAGCCAGTGAAGTGGCATCAGTTGTAGAGAAGGCTACAATAGAGGCAAGTAAGGTGGTTGATGGAAAAACTTCGAGAAGCTGAGTTGGAAATGGAAGTGTCCATTTGTGAACCAGAGCAGGGTGAAGTTCTGGGTGAAGATGAAGACTTGAAGATTGAAACTTCAAGTGAGGGAAAAAGGTATGATGATTTTAAATCTGATAATTTGTGTATGTTTGCAGGAGAAATATGTGACGGACGACAAATTGCTGATGTTGACATAAAGAGGGAAGAAGACAGGCAGAGTCTAAATTCTATTTTAAAAGAGGAAGTAGGGAAGGATATCAAGCAACCAAGTAAAGGACTTAATGAGATTGAGGAGAATACCATCGAAATATTTCTAAGTCATGTAAAGGACTTGGAACAACAAGAGGAATTGGTGATTGAATCATCCGATGAAGTCATGAGGTCTTGTGGTTTTACAATTGACAAGGTGTCCGTGAATGCGGGTATTGCAGAAGACAAACCATTTTATGGAATTGCCTTGAATGAAGCTGAAAATTGCCAGGTAAAGTATGATGATGACTGCCTTTCAAAGGAAGATGAAGTTGAGTTATTACAGTAGAAAGATTTCATAAATTCCATGCTTAATGGAGGAAATATATTCAATGGGGATGAGACAGTTATGTCCTATGATAAGAAATTTGCTATTAAAGAGAATAAGGAATTGATTTTCTTAAATGATCAAAGGGAGGCTGATGGACAAACATCTAAAACTATCAAAGGGATAGAGGATCATAATTTTATTCTAATCAAGAATGAAGAAATAGTGTCAATAAGTTATTCTTGTGAGAAAAAAGACGATAGTGAGGTTTGTACGGAACTTTTGGGAGAAATTCCAAGCGAGATGGTAAATTTGTGGCATGAGTTAAGTCTTTTGGAGAAAAGGCTAGAAGACCAAAAAGTAAGTGTTCAGGTTGTAAAATCAGAATTGAATGAGAATGAATAAGTTCACTACAGTGGACAGGGACAGAAAGACATCATTACAACAGATGGTGTGGAGGAGAGACTAGTTGACAGTCTCATGTATTCTTTTGAGAATTCAAATCAGCATGCTGATGTGCTGATAACGGAGGAGAAAACAAAGCAGCAATTTGAATTGTTGCCAAAGGAGGAAAAGGCGCAGAAGTCTTATGTTTCTTTATTTTAACAATTTTTTTATGAGTGCAGGTTTAGTTGCAGATGCTGGAGGTAATTTGGCACAGATGAGCAACCAAATAAAAATGAAAGAAGAAGATTTTGTGGAAGAATTTAATCCATGGAACAAAGATGTTCAATTGTTGGAGAGAATGCTGGAAATTCATGATTCAATGTAGATAGAAATAATCATGAAAGAGGATAAGGATTAAAGGGAGGCAGTAAGCGTAGGAATCAAAGCAAAAGTTGAAGCAAGAGCAAGAGCAATGTCTACAATGGTAGCAAGAGAAAAAGTAGAAGAAAAAGTAAATCAACAACTACAAAGTGAAAGTAACCAACAACAGTTTGAAGAGTTAGTAGACAACAAAAAAAACCTGAAGCAAAGAGAAAGAGGAAGAAGTACGAGGCAGAATATGGACCAGACCAAGAATATGTTGGACACAAAGATTGAAGAATTATGGTAGTTGATGATGAAACAATCCATATGGAGGAGAATTATAGCAACAGTAAGCATGATCAATCAGAGTATGAACCTGATTGACAAGGAGAGGAAGATGAAAGACAACAAAACTACAACAGCAACAAAGGTGCAAGGCATTTGGGAGGCTACAAATTAAAGTTTAAGACCCTGGAGGTTTTTTATCAACTTATGAAGACACATGATCAGGAGATCATGAAAATTTTCTACTTTGGGAGTCTGATGCAGGAGCATTCAACCCAATAATGTCATTGTATTTTAGTAGACATAGGGGTATTTTGTTTTCAAGGGAGTTGGTCTCATAAGTGCGAATTAATGTAATTATTTAGGCTTTTGAGTGATTTTAATGAGAATAGGATTTAATTGAATATAGTGAGGCATATTTGTGAATGTTCTCGAATGTAGGAGAACATGAGGGATTTAGGATAATTGAGAGATGAGAGGATTTAAGAATTAATTGTAAAACTTAGATTAGGAGTTAGTTCATGATTTTATGGATTAGAGAGGATCCTTAGGGATGAGGAAGAGATTTTAGGATTTTGTTCAGGAATCTATGGATCTAAACAAAGAATTGGTTTTAGAATCCCTTTGAGTAAATGTAAGCCTAAAAGACAAAGACAGAGGTTAGAAAGTTCAAAAATAAGAATTTAGACAGGTTAGATAGATAGCTAAAGTGTGGTTTTAAGCCTCCGGGCAGAGTGTAAATAGAGGCCACTGATATTAGAACATCAGACCAGAGAGACAAAGATCTCATTCTGTAATCATTGTTTATATTTATTGATATAATAAACTCAATTCTGAGTTCAAATGTGTGTTAGAGTGTTAAATGATGAGTGATGGTTGAATTGGAATTCAGTATAATTATGTGTGCAGGCAAAGTCGAGGCGAATACACAGAGGAAGAGAAGAGATAGAGGATCTTGATGGGCGTTGAACGATCACATAACCAAGTAATGGTTGAATCGTCTGTGAGTAAAGAACTCATAGAGTTAAGCTAGGAGGAGTGTGCAACAGAATAGTGAAGGACGAGAAACCCCGAAGAAACTCAAAACACACAAGAAACATTGAAGAATGGCGGAAAAAGCCTAAGTGAAGAGAAGGGCGAAAGAATAAAGTATCGACACACAGGATCCGTTGGATCTTTAGGATCAACAAACATGATTAGATCGCAAGAGAAATGAACTAGCCTTGAAGTTTCGTGAAGTGTGATCGCTTCGATATGTCGCATCGGAGGAAAGCAATAGGAGCAGTGAACAAGGGCCTTAAGAAATCCCCAATTGCGATCAAGCGATATCAAGCGTGGACCAGTCGGATTAGGAAGAAGAACAACTCATTAAAGAAGAATAATAATGATATCAATAGTCAAAATTTGTCAACTCCTAAGGTCTCCCTTCCATACATAAAAGGCACCACCAATAAAATTACTAAAATTCTTAATAAACACAACATTAATGTAGCCTTCACCCCCATTAACACCATCAGACAATTATTCAACTCAGTTAAAGATCCCATAAACCCTAACCTTCAAAAAGGTGTTTATGTTATTCCTTGCTCATGTGGAAAAGAATACATAAGCGAAACTGGAAGGTCTTTCAACATCATAATTAAATAACACACCGTCGACTTAAGAAGAGAGAGGACCTCAAAATCTGCCTTAGAAAAACATGTTCACTCTTCCTCTCATTACATCTACATGGAAGAAGCCAAACTAATTAGAAAAGAGGACCACTATCTTAAGAGGAAAATTAAAGAAGCCATTGAAAAAAAAAAAAAACAGAACAACTTGAACTGTGACGATGGATTAAAACTAAGCAACACCTGGAAACCTTTATTCGAAATCTTAAAGAATCAATAATTAACTCATATCCCTTATAATAATTTAATCCCTCCTCTCTCATTCACAAAAAACAAAACAAAAAAACACATAAAATAAACCAACATTATCTAACATCCTCCTTAAAAAACATAAAAATAAAAATATATAAACAAATAAATAAATGATCATTCTAATTAAATATATAAAAATTTCTTATAATAAAACATTTCCCAAATCTAATTTATTTCATAACTAATCATTTAGTAATAATAAAAATAAAACTCTAATCATAATTTATTAATTATAATATTATAAGTAACTTATGAATTTAAATTAAACAAATGAATTATAAATAAATCTCAACTACTTAACAAATAAATTATATGAAATTCAATTAATTGAATCCCTACTAGTTAAATTCCAAAAAAAAAATCAAAATATTAACAAACTAATCAAATAATGGCCGATTATATTTCCTATGTTATTCTTTTCATAACCCATATATATACTCTGCAATACACCTCTTGGATACATCATTAACATCTTTTGAATATATATTGACGCAACCCCTGATGATGGACTCACTTGGTAGTCCAAAACATTGGGTTCATAAAACTCTATAACAGGTCATTCCTCCTCTATCAAAGAAGAACAACGACAGAGATTTAATCTAAGTACTGATGGAGAGAGAAGACAGGTATTGATTTGGACTGTAGGATCTAAAGACCTCGTCATCCAACGGATATCAGGCCGTAAGTTGATCGAGCGTTAACCACAAGGGGCGGACCCGAACTTATATTAGTTGGGAGTTTATAATGCCCATTGGATCCGAAAAGGTGTTAACCCTCGTGTAACTTGTTCACCCGAAATCATTGTAGAGCGTCAAATCAAGTGGATCTTGATAAACAGTTGTAAAGCGTCGGGCAAGTCTGTTGATCGGGAAGGAGTACAGCCGTTGGATCGAGGATAAGATAGACAATGGAGAAGGGTCACGACAAAGGCATTGAGATGGCATACCCAATAGAATTATATGGCGCAGTTTGTAGTATTTGAAATATGACAGTGTAATCGCATATCGGAAGCGAAGGGTTCATGTGTAGTGTGACTGTGGAGAGTCGATACCTGATTGCAATAAAGACATGCCTCGAAAAACGTCAAAGGGCAGTAAAAAGGCAAAAAGGTATGGTTTATGCATGTTTATGGTGATTTCTATTATATAAACATTATAATAGAATATAGTGTGATATGATGCATTTCTTGCGTAAGTCCAAAGGAGTGAGTGGGATTTAGTTTAATGTGCGGATATATATATATATATATAATATATATATATATATATATATATATATATATATATATATATATATATATATAATATATATATATATATATATATATATATATATTATATATATATATATATGGGTTAACAAAAGGTTAACGAAGGTTTAGAGGGGTGATTAAGTCTCGATAGATGGAGAATGAGTTTCGATATAAAGGAAAGGGCTGATTAATGGTAGACTTTGTTAGTTTATAGATCATTCCGTAGAGTTTAAGAAAGGGGCCTTAAACCTTAAGAATTGAAGATTTGACTCCTTAGTGAGTTAAAATTCCTGGGAAAACAAATATATGCATAAGACATGCATACTGTGGGTGAAAGCAAGGGTAACCCTACGTCATTCCAGGTCGCGCGATTAACCTTAGCAGTCGACACGTAGCATGGGAAAACTACTTTTCTCGCGCGCTCTCAAACTGATATCGGTCGTGCAAAAATTCACATGAGATTGCGCGATAACCGTTGGATCAAACGAAATAGATCGACGGTGGAGGTCGTCTGAGCTAGTTGACTTATGAGATGACACAATATTCGTTAGATCTAAAGGAGTGAAATCAACGGCATGGATTGAAGAGCTTGACAAAAAGAAAAGTCAAAGAAGGACTGACAGTGATTGGTCAGGAAGGTGGGACCCTCAGGAGGAAATACACGTATAGAATCTGATTAAAGCACAACTGATTGGTTCTAAAGTTAACCAGTAATCTAATTCCAGACTACTACCCCATTTTTTGTCAACCTCCTACATCAATTTTTGGGTATGTGGTATTGACTAGCATAGATCCATCATATGCACATATCTAACATGAGCTGAGAGGAATCAAATTTCTTTAGGTGCAAACTTATTTTAGAGTGCAAAAAACAATGTGTAATTTTTTTTGTTTAAATAGTATTTTTGAATGTTACAAGATTACATAACATGTGTATTTTCTTTAGGTGCAAACTTATTTTTAGAGTGCAAAAAACAATGTGTAGTTTATTTTTGTTTAAATTGTATTTTTTAATGTTACAAGATTACATAACATGTGCATTGAGTCATATTATCAACGCACATTAAATTGGTTTTTTTGTTATTAATATATTTTTAATTATACGTCATTATTAATTCATATTAAAATATTTTATTCATAGCTCACATTGAATTTTTATTATATATAACATTAATATACTTTCTTTTATTTTTTTCTATTTACATATGCAGTTGATAACACGTGTTAAAATATTTTTGAAAAGTATAAAGTTAAACATCTTACTCACATATTTTTTTTACTTTTAATTACTTTACATGAAATTATATTAAGTCATATGGACAAATATATATATATATATTAAGAGGGACAAACTTACATTACTTTCACACTGGGTTGTAGAATAAGTTTTTGAGGGACAAACATACTTACACATTGCCTTCACAAGGTTGTAGAATGAGCCTCTCGACTCAATAAGTCATGGTATTGTAAGAAAACTTATTTAGAAATTAATAATATTCATGGTAAAATGGGGTAAATATTCATAATTGAGAATCTTGTTATATTATAAGTGTTAAATTTTTATGTGCTTATTAATTAAATTTAAATATGGATCATTATTTTAATTTATGTAGTAAAATAAATATTACTTTATAACTATTATTTATATGTTGTATTTTAATATAATATATATATTATCATTTTCTTTTATCTAAAAAAATATTCTTAATTTTATTAATAAAAAAACAAAACTACAATATAAAAAAATTGCATTTAAAAAATATTGCATGTACTTTTTAAACATTTTATATATGAACACAACAATTTTTTTTTGTTAATAAATGGTCAATTCGCGAATAGTAGCCAATTTGGGTATTTTAGCCCATATTAGTATTGAACATTTGGTGGTAACTTTTCCCATATTATATTTGCATATATAACCACTAAAGAAAAACAACATCATTGTCAACAACTTCGCACACCCCCTACATGTTTTTGTAAGTCTTCAATAACAAAACCTCATTCCTAGTATAAGCATTTGGATGATACTTCGACCAAAAATGTGGGAAGAAAAAGAAAATCTAGTGGATTCATTTCGAGGAAACAACTAAATATAGACAATGTTAGACTTGGTCAATTACTCATTGGTTTCTTTGTTGGAATTTCAGTTTATTGCAAGGCTTTTGAAATGCATTTGTAATTGGTCATCCTTTTTAATGCTCTTAAAAATATGGAATATAAAAATATATAAACTACCAATTGTGATTGATTATTGTGGATTTATTTCTGCATAACTTATGATGCTTGAAATTTGGGAGGTCAAACACTTTTCCTCACACACAAAAGGGATTTTGCACCCACATTTGGGGTCTGAACCTATGTTGTCTGCACGAAATATCTCTATTCTATCCACTAAGCCATATCTTAAAATTTCTCTAAATTCTAGAGCAATGCTTTCTACTTCGAGCTATCCCTAAATCCCCTTATAAAGTGTAATATTTGAGTTCGAAATTCATGGAGAGAATAAGAAAAAATTTACAATTTTATTTATACTTATGATTTAATCTCCATGATAGCGACTTGGTAAAGTGTTAATACTCCTTTTACTGGTACCCCAAGAACATATGAATCATCATTATCATAACAATTGGATAGTTCTCTCGTGGTAAGGTCTTTCAGACAATGTCTCTTTATATTTGCACTTGGCGTTCGAGGGGCCATTTTTTTAACATCTTCACATGTTTAAATGTAAATTTTGATGTAATGTCACAAAAATCCATTTTATTCTTCACAATCAAAAAGATAGATCATAAAATGTTGGAGATTAAACTAGGTTATAAACACCTAATAATAATCCAACATTTTTCATGGCTTTGAAAAAGTAAAGTGAATTAGTCAACCTTATTGATACCTACTACCATGGATAATCTGTAAAATGCATCAATCTCCTTATTAATATATACAACCTACCAACCTATATCTCCTTCATTATCAGCATATACAACTTGTCTACCTTTACAGTTCAGATCTGCAAGTCCTCCTTCAATATTGAAAATTTGTCCTAGCTCACAAATGATTTATGTATACCTTTTAAACATGGTAAGATCGACAACCTTACCCAGTGTTGAAAAGTGTAACTAGGTTCGATCTTGATAATGACATGTAATTGTGGTTTTTAAAAATGATGAAAAGAAAAAATATGATTGTATGCTTGCTTCATGGGTTTCATGAGCAAGATATTTCATTTTTAGATGGCTCCCATTAAGAGCCTTTAGGATTTGTCATTAACGTCAAAAGAGTCAATGTCATGTATTAAGAACCCTTCTTGGGGATATTACAAATGTATATGAGTCTATATAATTTTCTAAAAGTCCTCCAAAGACAAGCACAAGTTCTCCTCTTCATGTTGGCTTCAAGATGAAGTAGATGGCACGTGTGAGCTCACCTAATTAGAGACACATCCCTTCGTTGAGTTCATGTCGGCTTATATACATGGGAAAATCACTATATATATGTGTGAAGGGTATTCAAATTTCAACAGTCAAGTCATTCGGATTACCTCTGAAATTCAAGTGTCAAAACAGAAGGAACTCAAATAGGTAAGGAAGGCACAGCGAGGATTTGTTTAGGGTTGATAACAATCATCAGAAGTTCATATATCTCTTTGAATTTGGGTGCATATTCACAGTAACATTTTTCATATCATCACAATCAAGAAGTTTGGATGAAACTCGGAAAGGTGATGAAGGGAGAGCGAAGATCTTTCAAAGGACAGAGAGGTGTAACTATAGAAATCACAATGCAAACAAAGTTTCAGTGTAATATTTGTCTCATAGAAAATATTATTTTGTGCCACCATAGGAGGAAGGTCACAAGTGTGTGGCAAGATCTCATTACTATTGCAATGGAGAAGGTCTCGGTGCTATCAACAATGACTACGGTTCAATGATATGACTTCAGAATTTGGTGCTACTAGAAGGAGAGGTTTGGCATATTTGAGAAACTCAGTTCGGTGTCATCACATATGGTGTGAGATTTGATGTAGAAGGAACCGAGAGAGAGTAAACAAGAAGGTGAAAGAGGACTTGTGCCTTGAAATTGGAGAGGCTAATAGGTCAAGGGCCTTGGTCTTGGAATTTTCCAATTGGAATCTCTATAGGAAGAATTTGTGTGGGTTTTCCTCTCAAAGAGTGAGACGTTTTGGCCCTACCTCATAGCCTATATTTTGTGTCTCTTGTTTATTTATGTTCATACATTGGTAGTTTTTTGATAAAGAAGAACATTAATAACTTAAGTAAAGAATATCCCAATCTAAAGTTGTAAAAAGCACTCATAAGCAGTTACTAATAGAAGATAAATCACCTATTCATGATGCCCTATATTTCTCAATGCCCATAACATTACCTTATTTATGGACCTGGACAAAATTTTAAAGAGAAAAGCTCATAATAGTTGTTTACAAATGCATGACTTTACAATTCGCATCTACAAGTCCTCCTTCAATATTGAAAATTTGTTCTAGCTCACAAATGATTTATGTATATCTTTCAAACATGGTGAGATCAACAACCCTACCCAGTGTTGAAAAGTGTAACTAGGTTCAGTCTTCATAATGACATGTAATTGTGGTTTTTGAAAATGATGAAAGAAGAAAAAAAAACAAATTATGATTGTATGCTTGCTTCATGAGGTTCACGAGCAATAGATTTTATTTTTAGATGGCTCCCATTAAGAGCCTTTAGGATTTGTCATTAAAGTCAAAAGAGTCAATGTCATGTATGAATAACCTTTCTTGGGGATATTACAAATGTATATGAGTCTATAGAATTGTCTAAAAGTCCTCCAAAGACAAGCACAAGTTCTCCTCTTCATGTCAACCTCAAGATGAAGTAGATGGCACATGTCAGCTCACCTAATTAGAGACACATCCCTTCGTTGAGGTCATGTCGTCTTATATACATGGGCATACTACTATATATATGTGTGAAGGGTATTCAAATTTCAACAGACAAGTCATTTGAATTACCTCTGAAATTCAGGTGTCAAAACAGAAGGAACTCGGATAGGTAAGGAAGGGACAATGAGGATTTGTTTAGGGTTGATCAAAATCATCAGAAGTTCATATATCTCTTTGAATTTGGGTGGATAGTCACAGTAACAGTTTTCATATTATCACAATCAAGAAGTTTGGATGGAACTCGGAAAGGTGATAAAGGGAGAGCGAAGATATTTCAAAGGATAGAGAGGTGTAACTACGGAAATCACAATGCAAACAAAGTTCCAGTGTAATCTCTCGATGTAATGTCTTACTCATAGAAAAGAAGTATCTGGTGCCACCATAGGAAGAAGGTCATAAGTGTGTGAGAAGATATCATTATTATTGCAAGGGATAAGGTCTCAATGCTATCAACATTGACTATGATTCAGTGATATGACTCCAAAATTCGGTGCTACTGGAAGGAGAGGTTTGGCATCCTTGAGAAACTCAGTTTGGTGTCATCACATATGGTGTGAGATCTGAAGTAGAAGGAACCGAGAGAAAGTAAACAAGAAGGTGTAAGAGGACTTGTGTCTTGGTATTGGAATGGTTAATAGGTCAAGGGTCTTGGTCTTGGTATTCGTCAATTGGAATCTCTATAAGAATAATTTGTACGAGTTTTCCTCTCAAAGAGTGAGAGGTTTTGGCCCTGGCTCATAGCCTACATTCTGTGTCTCTTGTCTATTTATGTTCATGCATTGGTAGTTGTTTGATGAAGAAGAACAGTAATAACTTAAGTAAAGAAAATCCTAATCTAAAGTTGTAAAAAGCACTCACAAGCAGTTACTAATAGAAGATAAATCACTTATTCATGATGCTCTATATTTCTCAACATGGTATCAGAGCTAAGGTGACAGTTACAGAGGGCATCTAATCAAAGAGACACTCAAGAATTGAGTTTCAAGAAAGGAATCAAAGCAAATTGAAGGATATCAAAGTGAAGTTGAGATCTACATCGAAGTATAAAACCCTAGATCGAAGAAGAAGTCTCACCAACAAAAGTTTTGGATCCTTTAAGTTGTCATTAAAAGACCATAAAGACCCTCATCAAATTGAAGAGATTTACAATGCAAGGTCACCCAAAATATAAACATCCCAGAGAAGCATTTCTAAGACTAATATCACATCATCTTGGAGAAATTCGAAACCCTAGAATCATTTTTTATTTGTACTCATTCAAAACCAAAGAAGTCGAAGTGCCTTGAGGCTACTTATCCAAAGAAGGCTAAAGGCATTGTCATCATCTTCAAGATGCTATAAGGAAAGTTCCATCTCATTGAAGCAAGGATCCCTTCATTATTCTTAAATAAGGTCATTCAAGGAAATATCAATACATCCTCATCAACCACCATCAAAGGTATCAAGTTCAAGATTTCATCTTCACATGTCAAGTAAGTATCTTTTATTCTATAATCTAATCTAGTAAAATGACTTCGTTTTGCAAGGATATCTATAAGCTGGTTGAGTCATCGAACTTCCTTGCATGGAAAAGGAGGATAGACATACTCCTAGAAGAAAGTGAATTCATTAATCATATATATGGAAAAGTCTCCAAACCATATGAAGGTCAAGCATTATCTGTATACATGGACAGGGATCAAAGGACTCAAGTGATTCTCATGAAATAAATCAAGGTCCCCTCATTCCCCGTATAGCAAGATTGGAGAGATCAAAAGAGATATATGATAAGATGATGTAACTATTCTCTCAAGATGCGATAAGAAAGGTCATATCACTTAGATCTGGTATACACAAATTGAAGGTATTAAAGGATGCAGGGATATCTTCATAAGATCTCAAATGCAAGATCTAGGAGAGATGATATCAGATAAGGAGATAATCCTCTTTGTTCTAAATGCAGTAATTGATAAACAAGGTAACAAATGTCTACAAGGATAAGAAGGCTATCCCATTCAACAACTTGTGGTTTCTATTCAAGATAGATGAAGATAGGTTGAGGGAAAAAAAGTATTCAAACATTTGTCGAAAGGAAAAGAAGAACACAACTAAGATTCAATGCTATGAGAATTACAGGAAAGATTGCCCTAATCTCAAGTAGGGAAATAACAAGGAAGATAGATAAGAAGTCCATTTCACCGAAGAAGTGGAGGAAGTTGAAAGAGGAAAAGCATTAGAAGCAAGAGCTAGTAGGTAAATATGAAGAACAATTGGAACAAAACCTATGGCAGTCAAATATGAAGGATATAGCTCTTGGGAACCTCATTGGAAACTTAAGGAAAGGAAGAAGTCATCCAAGACAAGGCTCATCATACATCAAAAGGTAACATTTTTCAGATAGGGATATGCAAGATCCCCAAGATTCTCTAATGGAATCTTCATTGGAAGATTCACCCATCTAGAGAGGAAGCAAGTGTTCAGGAACTCCAACTTGTGGAATTTATGAGATGATGGTATGATGACATAAGAGATGAATCAGATCAAGGGGTTGAAGCTCTTTTCAATCAACGAAGTTGTTGAAAGAAGCCTAGATGACCTAAAGGTAAACGAGGTATGTATGCTTATATTCGATATTATAAATTCATGTTGAATGGTTGCAGGTAACATGGGTCACTGCTCTATCTCAAGAAGCATGATCAAAGGAAAGGAATCTCCTCCTATAAAAGGATGTCGAAAGGCATGGGTCACACTAGATGAAATCAATAGAATATGTCCTTATATGAAAATGAGGTGGTTGATAGTAATTAGAGGAACTCTGATTCGAAGTTCCTAGGAATGAAATATGTGAATAAAGGAAGGAAGAGATCATGGACTATGCAACCATGGAAAAGTAAAATCAACATCCGAGGACTACAATATTTGACTAGGAAATCTTCCCAAAAGATATGAAGACTCTGATGGAAATCTGAAAAATATGGAGATCCTCGACAATATATATCTTTGGGAGATGTGTCAACATGTCTGTTGGATGTTGATGCCTACAAGAGGATGTAATGATAAAAGACCATCATAAAGGTAATTTTGATTTAAGTGTTTATTTCTTATTTTTGAACAAATATTTTGATGGGCTTATGTAGGATTTCCGAAGGAAGAACTGTGGATGTCTTCCCCAAGGATCATGTAGAAGGATGTAAGATCCTTCTGAAGAATATAGCATGAAGAAAGCATCATGACATGAAGCAAGGCCAAATATAGATTGATGGATCGCTTTCTGATGAAAGGAATGATGACATGGCTGACTCATGGATGAAAGTGATGGATGGTCGGTGCCCTATGTAGAAGTCCCAAACATGAAGACTCCTAGATAACGAAAATAATTTCATGACATCGTGAGGAGGAGTTCTTCAAGCAGCTGGTTGTCCCATCATCTCCACCTAAGAAGCTGTTAGGTCCCTAATTAAGAGGGAGCTTGAAAACAAGTTTCTTACTTGGAAGAAACTTAGAAATTCTTAAGCCAACAAGGATCTTAGGTACATTCCTTCTATAGGAATGAGTAAATTCCTTTATTGGAATAGTTATGACCTCCCTAATTTAGAGGGAGAGATAGATACCTCATTCTAGTCTTCACTTGTGAAGACAGAATGGAGGATTGGGTAATCATCTGGCATATAATGCTCTCTGAGGATGAGATAGGGCATCCAAGATAAGAGTAGTCGTAGAGGACTGATATTATTTGAGGACGGGGAATCCAATATAAGAATAGTCCTGATGTAATAGAACCTGAGAACCCGGGTGGGATATGTTCTGAGAGAGACAATGATGAGAGCGTATATAAATCATTGGTCTCGCCAACATTGAGTTCGAATCTTGTGGAGAAATAGAGTTGTTAGTCAAGACCTTGCTATGTAACAATGTTGGTTGATATGATGTTATACAAATGGGTTACCAATCGGATTCTTCTTATGAGAAATTTTTCAGATGGAGAATGACCAAGTACCATTATGAATACCTCCCTAATTAATAGGGAGCTTTGAAAAGTGTAACTAGGTCCGGTCTTCATAATGATATGTAATTGTGGTTTTTGAAAATGGTGAAAAGAAGAAAAAAGAAGTATGATTGTATCCTTGCTTCATGGTTTTCATGAGAAAGATATTTTATTTTTATATGGCTCCCATTGAGAGCCTTTAGGATTTGTCATTAAAGTCAAAAGAGTCAATGTCATGTATGAAGAACCCTTGTTTGGGATATTACAAATGTATATGATTCTATAGAATTGTCTGAAAGTCCTCCAAAGACAAGCACGAGTTCTCCTCTTCATGTCAGCCCCAAGATGAAGTAGATGGCACATGTCGGCTCACCTAATTAGAGACACATCCCTTCATTGAGGTCATGTCAGCTTATATACATGGGCAGATCACTATATATATGTGTGAAGGGTATTTGCATTTCAACAGTCAAGTCATTCGGATTACCTCTGAAATTCGAGTGTCAAATCAGAAGAAACTAGGATAAGTAAGGAAGGGACAACGAGGATTTGTTTAGGGTTGGTCACAGTCATTAGAAGTTCGAATATCTCTCTAAATTCAGGTGGATAGTCACAGTGACAGTTCGAATATCATCACAGTCAATAAGTTTGGATGGAACTCAGAGAGGTGATGAAGGGACAACAAAGATCTTTCAAAGCACAACGAGGTGTAACTACATAAATCATTGTTAGTGTCCAACCCTAACCCCTTTATTTATGTAATAAACCCAATAGGGTTGAGTCATAGTCATAATTAGTTAAAGAGTCAATATATCTCGTATTAATAATTGTAATTGGTTGACCTGCATTTAAGAAAGGGACCACAATTAGTTTCAAACGAGCCATAATTAATAAATAAAGTGGTTAACCCATGTTATGCAAAGGACCACTAGTTTTTAGGTTGTTCAAGGTCATTTAGCTATAAATAATCGTAGTTAGAAGGGAAAGATCATCGAGTCTTATTTTGTAATCGAGCTCTATTCTGTTGGAGGTTGCCCCCTCAAAGAGGCAAGTGAACATTGCTTTTATCTCTAAATAATAAAATACTTGTTGTTTTTCTCATTTTATTATGTGGTCTGGGTTGTATTTCTTTGCATATTTGGTATTATGGAATTTCTCTCAAGTCAAGAGCATAACAAGTGGTATTAGAGCACTTTCCAAGGTCGTGGTACCTCCATTTTTGCAGAATTTATTTTTAGGTTAGAGATGTGTTCCAACGTCTTTAAACCACGGGATCTATCGTTCAGCGCATAAACCTACAAATTTGGGGAGGCATGCACGCAGGAAATATAAGAGGTGGTCAAGCTTGTTGGACTCCCTTGTAACTCCTGTGGGCACCTCTTCGAGTAGTAGCGCATTATACAGAACCATGCATAGAATACACTTCCACTTACCTTCTAGATATATCGAAAGCCCCTTAGACTCACCTAAAACCTCACCTTAGATAAGTTGTCGGTCGTCTTGCTACTACGCTAAAATGAGAACAACACTTAGGGAGATTACTTATGCGTACGATAGGGTAGTTGGGTAGTACAACTAAGGGTACGATTGATCCTCCATAGTTTGTGCCCTGAAAGATTGGGTCGAGTACAATTGTTGGACCCTTATGTATATTGCGATCTATAGCCCCTGAAACTCCTTCATGACCATAGTTCCCTCGGATCTTTGAAGATCGCCCATTATCTTATTTGCCAGATCAAATCCACCTTTTGGGGTTTTGCCGCCACGGTAAAATTCAGATCTAGCACTTGCGGTTATGTCACTGTCACACCAATCAGATCCACTAGTTGGGGTTTTACTGCCACAATAAAATTCAGATCTAGCAGTTGGGATTTTATCGCCGTCGCACCAATCAGATCCACTAGTTGAGGTTCTGTCGCCGCAGTACAACTCACATTCAACAGTTGGGGTTTCGTAAGCAGATCTAAAGCTCTGCGTAGTGCAGCTTGTTGCTTCTATAGTCTAGGGCTGATTTTCATAGGACTTTGGGCAAGATCAAGTTTTCTGGAATTTGATTTGGCCATTGCAGTATTGATCCATGGGGAGTAAAACTTTATATGGAGGCAAAAAAAAAAATATATATATATATATGAAAACCTCCCTAATTAATAAGGAGCATTGAAAAGTGTAACTAGGTTCGGTCTTCATAATGACATGTAATTGTGGTTTTTGAAAATGATGAAAAGAAGAAAAAAACTTATGATTGTATGCTTGCTTCATGGATTTCATGAGAAATATATTTTATTTTTAGATGGCTCCAATTGAGAGCCTTTAGGATTTGTCCTTAAAGTTAAAAGAGTCAATGTCATGTATGAAGAACCGTTGTTTGGGATATTAAAAATGTATATGATTCTATAGAATTGTCTAAAAGTCCTCCAAAGACAAGCATGAGTTGTCCTCTTCATGTCAGCCCCAAGATGAAGTAGATGGCACATGTCGGCTCACCTAATTAGAGACACATCCCTTCATTGAGGTCATGTCGGCTTATATACATGGGCATACCACTATATGTGTGTGTGTGTGTGTGTGTGTGTGTGTGTGTGTGTGTGTATGAAGGGTATTTTCATTTCAACAATCAAGTCATTCGGATTACCTCTGAAATTCGAGTGAGAAATCAGAAGAAACTAGGATAAGTAAGGAAGGGACAACGAGGATTTGTTTAGGGTTGGTCACAGTCATTAGAAGTTCGAATATCTCTCTGAATTCAGGTGGATAGTCACAGTGAAAGTTCGAATATCATCACAGTCAATAAGTTTGGATGGAACTCAGAGAGGTGATGAAGGGACAACAAAGATCTTTCAAAGGAAAACAAGGTGTAACTACATAAATCATTGTTAGTGTCCAACCCTAACCCCTTTATTTATGTAATAAACCCAATAGGGTTGAGTCATAGTCGTAATTAGTTAAAGAGTCAATATATCTCGTATTAATAATTGTAATTGGTTGACCTGCATTTAAGAAAGGGACCACAATTAGTTGCAAACGAGCCATAATTAATAAATAAAGTGGTTAACCCATGTTATGCAAAGGACCACTAGTTGTTAGGTTGTTTAAGGTCATTTAGCTATAGATAATCGTAGTTAGAAGGGAAAGATCATTGAGTCTTATTTTGTTATCGATCTCTACTCTGCTAGAGGTTGCCCCCTCGAAGAGGCAAGTGAACATTGCTTTTATATCTAAATAATAAAATACTTGTTGTTTTTCTCATTTTATTCTTTGTTTTGCGTTGTATTTCTTCACATATTTGGTATTTTAGAATTTCTCGCAGGTCAAGAGCATAACAAATGGTATCATAGCACTTTCCAGGGCCGTGGTACCTCCATTTTTGCAATTCTTTTTTTTTTTTAGGCTAGAGACATGTTCCAGCGTCTTTAAACCACGTGATTTGTCGTTGAAAGCATAAACATGCGGATTTGGGGAGGCATGTATGCAGGAAATACAAGAGGTGGTCACTCTTGTTGGACTCCCTTGTAACCCATGTGGGTACCCCTTTGAGTAGTAGCGCATTAGACAAAACCACGCACAGACTGCACTTCCACATACCTTCTGGATATATTGGAAGCCCCTTAGGCGCACCTGAAACCTTGCCTTAGATAAGTTGTCTGTTGTCTTATTGCTACAGTATAATGAGAACAACACTTGGGGAGATTACTTGTGTGTACAATAGGGTAGTTGGGTAGTATGGCTAAGGGTACGATTGATCCTCCTTACTTAGTGCCCTGAAAGATTGGGTTGAGTACTATTGTTGGACCCTTATGTATATTGCGATCTGTAGCACCTAACACTCCTTCGTGACCATAGTTCCCTCAACTCTTTGAAGATTGCCCATTATCTTATCTACCAGATCAGATCCAACTGTTGGGGTTTTACCGCCATGGTAAAATTCAGATCTAGCAGTTGGGGTTTTGTCGCCGTTGCACCAATCAGATCCACCAGTTGGGGTTTTACCGCAACAGTAAAATTCAGATCTAGCAGTTGGGGTTTTGTTGTCGTCGCACCAATCAAATCCACCAGTTGAGGTTCTTTCACTGCAGTACAACTCATATTTAGCAGTTAGGGTTTCGAAGGTAGATCTGACACTCTACGCAGTGCAGCTTGTTGCTTCTATATTCTGGGCCCAATTTTCGCAGGACATTGGGTAGGATCAAGTTTTCTGGAATTTGATTTAGCCACTGCAGTATTGATCCACGAGGAGTAAAACTCCATTTGGAGTATAAAAAAAAACTAAGTCCTCCCTGGGATGCTTACAAGAGACTTATCCCATAAGGTTCAAGACGATGAGTTGATCGCAGTGGTACCATTCACTGGTCAGCTTCAGTTTTCAGGCAATCCTAAATTTTTTCGAAGTGACTTCAAGCAACTGAGATCTGTGTATTTTAGAAACCAGAGCTCAAGTCATGACCGATGAGAAGATCAAGCACCTTGAATCAAGGTTGGATTCATTCAAGGAAAAACTGGAAGAAATTTCAAAATCGCTTCAAATAGTCACCAATAGCATGAAGGGGTATCAGCAGGAGGCGCATAGTATTGATGAACACCTCGAAGGAGAATCTAGCCATCATATTCACTTCCATGGAAATCACCAACATTCCCACCCTCGGCCACCTAAGTTGGACATGTATGAATATGATGGCTCTAATTCAGTTGTTTGGGTAGCACAAATGGAACAATATTTCACCCTGAATGATATCCGTGATGATCAAACTAAAATACATGTGGGAGCCCTTTCCTTGGACAAAGAAAGATGGAAATGGTGGCAATGGCATTTGAAATGTTATCTCGGGAACATAACGTGGCAAGTTTTCTCAAAAGCCCTTTGTGACCGCTTTGACCGATAATCAAATTTTTTGGGTCGTCTCACTAAAATCTGACAGACAAGCACAGTAAAAGACTACATTGCAGCCTTTGAGACATTGGCCTTCAGAACGAAAGGTCGAAGACGTGAATTCTAATTGGAGTGTTTCATGAGTGGTCTCAAAAAATCCATCCAAGCACATATCCAGATGCACCAACCACCTATATGGATAGATGTTTGCAAAAAGGTTGTCAAGGTATAAATTTCCTTAGCTACCCAGTCTACTCGTCCAAATTTTGTAGCCAAGTGGCGTTCCACCCAGGTGCAGGGCCCTACCCAAAATCTCAAGATTCAAAAGGTGTCTCTATCAAAAATGGCTGAAAGAAGAAAACAAGGATTGTGCTACTACTGTGATGACAAATACTCCCCGGGGCAGAAATGCAAGGAACCAAAATCCTTTTAAATTGATGTTACGGATCCCAGCTCATCGGAGGAAGCCCCACCCGTTGGGAGGCTAGAGGACGAAGTTGAGGAAACGTAGCAAGACAATGCTCTCATAGCTACGCAAGATGAACCGGTTATCTCGCTACATGCTTTGGCTGGCATTTATGCGCCCCAAACTCTCAAAATCAGAGGCTTTATTAAACATCACCCTATAGTATTATTGATTGATATTGGCAACACTCATAACTTTATCCATAAGCGAGTCACTAAAGTTATTCATTGTTTTATAAGGGCAATCTCTAATTTCTAGGTCTTTACTGCTGATGGGGGGACAATGAAATGTGAAGGCTGCTGCGAAAATATTAAAATCCATATGGGAGACTACCACCTAAATACCCACATGTTTGTGATTAACATGGGTGGTTGTGACATTATCTTGGTTGTTGAATGGGTTCGCACACTCGTCCAATCACAATGGATTTCTAAGAGTTATACATGAGCTTTCAGCAAAATGACCACATTCATACACTCTATGGACTCCAGGCAAGTGCTCCTTCTATCATCAGCTCGCATCGAATGGAAAAGTTGTTGAAAAAGGGCCATCATGGAGTCATCGCCCAATTTAATGCCACTAGGCCATAGAATCTACTACTCTTCATATTCATCCTGAGATGCAACAGGTCTTAAACCACCACTAGCAGGTCTTTGACAAACCTAAAGAGCTTCCACCCTCTAGAGGGGAACATGATCATAACATCATTTTGGTCCAAGGGGCCCAATCGCTGAATGTGCGCCTATATCGATATCCTTTTGCCCAAAAGAATGAAATTGAAAAAATCATCAAGGAACTCCTTGAAGCAGCTGTTATTCATCCTAGCATTAGTCCTAGTCACCAATGGTCATGGTGTTAAAGAAATATGGGGAATGGCACATGTGTCCAGAATTTCGAGCCCTCAATAAGCTCACTGTCAAAGACGAATTCCCTATTCTGGTTGTTGATGATCTGCTTGATGGACTACATAGGGCTCCATTCTTTACGAAGCTAGATCTCCACTCTGGCTATCATCAAATACGCATGAAAGAAGTAGACATTCCCAATACTGCTTTCCAAACTCATGTAGGCCATTATGAGTTCTTGGTCATGCCATTTGGTCTCTGTAATGCTCCATCTAATTTTCAAAGGCTCGTGAATCACCTGCTGAAATCATATCCCTGAAAATTTGTCCTCGTTTTCTTTGATGACATTCTCATCTACAACCTCATGTAGGAAAAACATCTTCATGATGTAGACATGATCTTGCAATTGCTTCAGAATCACACATTATTTGTCAAATTATCCAAGTGCTCTTTTAGTGTGGAAGAGGTTGAGTATTTGGGACACATTATGGGTTTTGAAGGTGTCAGGGTTGATCCCAAAAAGATACAGGCGATGCAAGATTGGCCCCAACCAAAAACCTTGAAGAGCTTGAGGGCATTCTTGGGTCTCACCGGCTACTATCACAAATTTTTCCACAATTATGGTCACATTGCTAGACCCCTCACTAACCTTCTCAAGAAAAATTCATTCCTTTGGACTGATGCAGCACAACAGATGTTTGTGGCTCTCAAACAGGCCATGTGTTTCACTCCAGTATTGGCACTACCTGACTTCACCAAATATTTTGTGATTGAATGTGATGCTTTAGGTATGGGTATTAGTGTTGTATTAATGCAGGAAGGTCGACCCTTGGCTTTCACCAGCCAACAACTGAGTAGAAAACATCTGGGACAGTCTACCTATGAGAAAGAGATGATGGCCATCTTACATACAATAGATACCTGATGACCAGACTTACTAGGGCGACGTTTCCAAATCTGTATAGACCCTCAAAGCCTCAAATATTTTTTGGAGCAACATCTATCCTCCACAACAAAATAAATGGTTGGCCAAAATGTTGGGATATGATATGATATAATTTACAAGAAAGGGTGTAACAATGTAGTAGCAGATGCTTTATCATGCCAATTTGAGGATGAAAGCACCCTGTTATCAATCTCTCTTCCCATACTAGATTGGATTGAAGAAGCCTTCAAGGAATGGTTTTCACACCCGTCTCTCTCCCAACTCATTAATAACTTGAGAGCAGATCCTAATTCCACAGTTGGATACTCTTGGAAGGATGAGACTTTTCACTACAAGGATCGAGTAGTTATATCGCCGACATCCTCCCTCAAAACTCACATTTTGGCAGAGTAGCACTGATCTCCCACTACCAGGCATGTAGGCTTTCAAAATATTTATGCTTGCACTCGTTGTTCTTTCTTTTGGATAGCCATGAAAATTACATTCTTACATTTGTAGTTGAATGTGATGTGTGTCAACGCCACAAAGGAGAAACATTCAAGTTACCAAGAACCTTACAACCATTTCCAATCCCTACCTTCGTGTGAACAGAGGTTTGTATGGATTTCATTACTGGTCTCCTGAAGTCAGGCAACAAATCAGTGATCAAGGTGGTTGTGGACAAACTTTCTAAATATGCTCATTTTTGCGCTCTACCCTATCCATTTACCCCCACTTTGGTGGCTCAAGCTTTCATGGACCAGATCTTCAAACTGCATGGCATGCCAACGTCCATTATGTCTGATCGTGACCCGACTTTCACCAGCAACTTTTGGAAAGAAATTTTCAAGCTACAAGGCACCCAACTCCAACTAAGTACTACCTATCATCCCCAAACTGATGGTCAAATTGAAGCAGTCAACAAATGTTTGGAGACATACCTATGTGCTTCACTTCAGAAAAGCAGCATCAATGGGTACAATGTCTACCTTTAGCTGAATGGTGGTATAATACTAACTATCATGAAGCCCCCAAGATGACTCCATATGAAGCAGTGTATGGCCAACTCCCACCTTCACTTATTTCTTATATCCCTGGATGCTCTAAGGTGCAAGCAGTTGATCAACTCCTACAGAACTGTGGCGCCATGATAGCTCATCTCAAAGATAATCTCCATCAAGCTTAGAATCAAATGAAGCAACAGGCAGACCAACATCATTCAGAGCACACCTTTCAAGAAGGGGATCAGGTATTCCTGCAGATGCAACCATATAAGCAAACATCGCTAAAAGAAAAGGGCTGCCAAAAATTAGCTCCAAAATTATACATACTTCAGCGCCTTGGAGCAGTATCCTATAAGCTGGTTGTTGAGCCTCAAAATTACTCTTTCCCTAGAAACTCTTCTCATTCCTTTTCTTTGTTTTTCCATGAGAGAGATGCATTCTCATCACCAATGACTGGTATATATTGTCTTGAGGAGGACATTTAGTGATTTACATGTTATGCTTTTACGTTTTGTTGTTTGAATAAATTTTTGTATATTAGCAATGGAACGCAACCTATTCTGCAACTAATCGGTTGTTCTGCAGCTACCTTCATGCTCTAACAGGTTCCAGGTGTCAGAAGAAGAAACTAGCTACATGGGCAACTTCGAAATCATCGTGACATGGACCATGTCCTATTCATTTAGCCTAGGTCGACAAAGAAGATGGCATAAGACTACGGTCAATGGATAAGTCAAACGTAGAGAGACCGAACGGAATAGGACTCTGTTTCGTGGTTAATTAACAAGTTTCACAGTGATGGGAAGCATTATCCGGAACAACTACCTGCACGTACGGACTCCAACAGCCACCTGTACAACCAAATCCAATAACCACCATGCCTTGGATTTATGTCTCCAGCAGTCGAGGAAGAAATTCCGCATATCTGTCTTCTACGTGTTTGGTTGTAGCATGTTTTTCTCCGCAAACAGTTATATAATTTTTCTTATAAATATCTATGTAAAGGAGCGAAGAAGTTAGTATTAATAGTGATAGTTTTATTACGAAATCAAAGTTCTAGACTCTGTAATTTCTGGGCATTTTGTGTCCCTGTTTTTAATATGAATACCACATGTTCTATGAAAATTTGAAGGAGTTTTCTTGGAGTTGATTGAGCAAGGATAGCCTAATCAGTTGTAGAGGGCCCCTGCACTGAAGAAGGTTTCATTTCATTTTATTTTCTTCTTCTTGTTAACTGTAAATTCATCATTTTCTTTCACAGTGTTTACAATCATTTTCTTACTAATAATGTTTATAATGCAATTTCCATCATTTTCTTATTAACATTGTTCATAATTTAGAGTAGCTTCCATTTGCTTGATCTCTTTTTAGTTTTTATCAGTAGTTTAGAAGATGAAACTCAGTAATGTAATCTAGTTTACTTCATTCACTGTTTTGCTAGTTTAAATTATCAATTAGACTAATCAGTGCCATTTACTATCTTTGCCATTCTATTTTTAGTTTACTCACTCATGGTGTTAATGAATGCTTATGAAAAACCCTTCAAGTTGATAATTCATCATTAACTAAGTGGTTGAACATTTCATTTATGCAATGAGTTATTGTTGCATCTCTGTATTTGTTTTCTCTTAGATTAATGAAGTACAAAATTGCTCAAATGTCATCCCAAGGAGACTTTCTCCCAAAATTGAGAGGCAGAGTAACTAAGTATTTCATTTAGTTTTATTTATGTAATTTGTTAGACATCAGTTGCAGATTTCACTTTCGGTCTTAATTCACTATTTGGAAATAATGGTAAAACAAGAATAGAAACTTTGTTTTCATTTCTTGCTTAAGCTTTGCTTCCAAGTCTTTCTTAGCTCTGTTTTCATTTCTTTCTTAAGCTTTGTTTTCATTTTTAGATTTTGAGCAATCTTTACGAAAGTTAGAATTAAGTTTTTGATAATTACATTGTAAATCATTAGGAATTAAAAGACCAAAAACCCCCCAAAACAACATAAAACACAAAAACAATGAAGTAATAAGGGCTATCTAGCACAAAAAGTGCACTACACTTCATCAGTTCATGATACCTGGATTGATAATTTATGTAGAGCAATTTAGGACACTAAATTGACGAAGCACTGGCCTTGCCACCAACTTCAAAAATCCATCTAGTCTTCCATGTATCATGCCTAAAAAAAGTGGTGGGGAACAATTGCAAAATTCAAACTAGTCTACCCAAATTGGATGAGGAAGGTTCACTATGGCTCCAACCTGAACAGGTCCTCGATACTTGTGAAAGACATCTATGCGGCTGAACGATCAAGGAAGTCCTCATCAATTGGAAAGAAACCTCTCTAGAAGATGCGACTTGGGAACTAGCCACTATTCTTCAATAGTTTATGCAGCTTCAGCCTTGAGGACAAGGTTGCTTTTGATGGGGGAGGGCATGTTAGGGTACAACCCTAACCCCTTTATTTATGTAATAAACCCAATAGGGTTGATTCATAGTCATAGTTAGTTAAAGAGTCAATAAAGGCCATATTAATAATTGTAAGAGGTTGATCCACATTTAAGAAAGGGACCGAAGTTAGTAGCAAATGGGCCATAATTAATAAATAAAATGTTTAACCCATGTTATGCAAAGGACCACTAGTTGTTAGGTTGTTGAAGGTCGTTTAGCTATAAATAGTCGTATTTAGAAGGGAAAGATCATTGAGTCTTATTTTTTAATCGAGCTCTGCTCTGCTGGAGATTTCCCCCTCAAAGAGGCAAGTGAACATTGCTTTTATCTCTAAATAATAAAATACTTGTTGTTTCTCTCATTTTATTCTGTGTTCTGGGTTGTATTTCTTCGCATATTTGGTATTCTAGAATTTCCCGCAGGTCAAGAGCATAACAATCACAATGCAGACAAAGTTTCAGTGTAATCTCTCAATGTAATCTTCGTCTCACAGAAAAGAAGTATTCGGTGCCACCACAGGAAGAAGGTCACAAGTGTGTGACAAGATATCAGTATTATTACAAGGTATAAGGTCTCGGTGCTATCAACAATGACTATGGTTCAATGATTTGACTGCATAATTTGGTGCTACTAGAAGGAGAGGTTTCGCATCTTTGAGAAACTCAGTTCCGTGTCATCACATATGGTGCAATATCAGAAGTAGAAAGAACTGAGAGAGAGTAAATGAGAAGGTGGAAGAGGACTTGTGTCTTGGTCTTGGAGTGGCTAATAGGTCAAGGGTCTTGGTCTTGGTATTCGTCAATTGGAATCTCTATAAGAAGAATTTGTGTGGGTTTTCCTCTCAAAGAGTGAGAGGTTTTGGCCCTGGATCATAGTCTATATTCCCTGTCTCTTGTTTATTTATGTTCATGCATTGATATCTTTTTTATAAAGAAGAACATTAATAAATTAAGTAAAGAAGATCCTAATCTAAAATTGTAAAAAGGACTCACAAGCAATTACTAATACAAGAGAAATCACATATTCATGATGCCCTATATTTCTCAAAACCCAGAACATTACCTAATTTATGGACCTAGACAAAATTGCAAAGAGAAAATCTCATCATAGTCGTTTACAAACGCGTTACTTTTGTAAGATAAGATTTTCTTGGATTCTAAAAGCACAAAAAGAAACACTATATATTAACCAAATAACACCTTTGTCTTAGAGAAAAATTTCTTCATTAATGATTATGGTAAGCATATCCATTTTGATTGCTTTTTACAGTTTTAAGTATTGATTAAACTTTAAGGATTGGGACTGATTTACAGTTGAATTAGGAACTAAAACATGTATATCCTCTATAGTTACTAATCCTTTTATTGTTTAAAAGGTAAATTCACCAATTATTGAATTTCCACTGGGTGAAAACCAAATAGCTTGGAATATATAGATAATATTCTAGAACATATGTTTTTCACCTTTGTCATTTACTAGGATGGGAGGTTAGGCTATTGAACAACCATTATTAAATTCTTGGGTCTAATGCTTCTTAGTATAATTTCTTTCTATCCCGTTTGGGAAAAATCTACTTGAGATTGTGAGAATAATGGCATGAAGCAACTTCTTTGAGATTCAACATAAAAAAAAGAATGCATATAGGATTCAAACAACTTTGTTTTACCAATATTGCTTTCTTATGAGATGGATTACAAGTCAGATAAAGATCAAAAGCAGACTTAGTCAATTCATGTTAACTATTAAAAGGCATGATGGCCATATATTTGGAAGTTATAACTTACCCACCAATAGATTTGTTATACCACTATCTTCGTCTTGAAACTGCTTACGGGTAGTAAGACAATTTGTTTAGTGTTGTATTCTTCACCTTGTTATCCACAAAAGTTGTAAAATCGCAACACCATTGATTTTTTTTTTTCAAATTGCTTGATCCTATTCAGGTAATTGCAACCTTTGACATGATTTTGGATTTTTGGTAATCACAACTTTGTGTCTTCCATAAATTTTTGCTATTTGTTATTGGATAAGGCCTATTGTCCATTCTCATTTTTGTTTTTCTATATAGGAAACAAACTTTCCCAGTGATGTTATAAATGTAATCTAATATTGGTTATGAGCATTTCCATATTTAGTGGCATAATATGTAATTGGGTGGATAGAATTTTTTTAATCAATTTATGTTTGTTGCAAATCTATATATTTTCAATGAACTATTAATGAGTATTTACATTATTTTGAATTGGACTCGTCCATGTTTACAATTTAGCACTTGAGAAACCTTTTTTTGCTTGAATAGCTAACAATATGTGCACGTTAATAAGGACTTGAACAAATTTAGCACTTGAGAAACCTTTTTTTGCTTGAATAGCTAACAATATGTGCACGTTAACAAGGACTTGAGCAAATTTGAGTAGCAAAGCTGCCTATTTTTTCCCTCTCCTACATGGTCCTACATGGCTAGTTTTGTCAATGTCCCAATTTGACATGGCTTGTTGAAACTTATGATTTATTTATTTATTTATTTAAAAATGTATTGCACCATAAACATTACAAGTGCTTTTACAAGCTCTCCCACATCCCACATTTTCCTGCTTTTATAAACTTTTCAGGTAAACATGAGTTGAGAGTTACTATGACGTGGCCCAACATCCAAGTTATAGTTATGGAAGTGGGGCCCACTAACCAGAAACTTATTGAAACCTCTCAGGGACATCAGATCACTTAGGTATCAGACCATAACCATTAGTGCTCAGACCCTAAGCTGGAACTTCTTTTTAACTGAGCTCACAACCCAACCGCACACATAAGTTGTTATGAGTGCAGAAAGAAGGCTCGAGTTGCATGCACATGCCTCCCTTCGTGTGGTTGCAGTCGAAATTTCCTAGTTCCATGCATTCGGCCTTGAAATCAATGCCACACTTTTAGGGCTAGCCTATAGGCCACTGCCCAGAACTTTCCAGAATCAATTTTAAGGTGATGACAAGTCTATACGATAAGTGTTAAGGCTAGATCTTGCTCAGAAGTTGGTATACACATGAAAAATTTCGTCAAACACATGGTAAACATAGAAGCTACATATCATGAATGCATATATGGTCATAAATTTTTGAACTTTTGTTGACGATGTTAGACCCGTCAACATTCAGGGGATCTCCTCGATATGAAGTTCCAATTAGACCTCACACCATTTGGTGTATTATTCCCATTCAGAATACGACTTGGTTGTCGATGCATTGAGTTTTAATGATGTGCCTTAGCTGCAATAAGGCAAAAAGTGATGTATAGTGACTTTGGTAAAAACAAGTGTGTGACCCCGCAAAGAGTCAAATGTGATGCATGAAGGTTCTAACACATGAAAGGGAAAATGAGTGTGCCCCTTAGAAGCCTATAATAGTACTCAGCTTGAAAGGAAAACATGCGCATAAATAACATCACAAGCTAATACGTGAAATAGTTCACACGTTAACAGTGATGGAATTAAACAACAACAAGAATTCAACAATATTTGTACCAATGCCAACAAAATAGTTCATAAGCATAAGCGTAAGTTAAATAAGATACGTTGAAAACATAATAATAATAGTCCTACTATATTCACAACATATGCGTGAAAATGTGTTAGTTCTGAGCTTTTATCAAGTGAAAGTTCCAATCATACATATTCCATTGATGGACCACTAGCCCCAATAGTGGAACGTGAAGTCAACATCACCTTCTCCTCCAAAGAAATATACTCCCTCTATGCTACGGAGAATCCAAGGCTCTCACAAACTCCTAAGCTCCTGATTCTAATCATAAGCCTAGGCAAAATCTTGGCTCCCAAAAGCCCTTTTACATGAATTATGAGGGTTTATTTATAACAAGAGTGGATGACTCTTAAACTCCCCTTTGTGACTCTTAGACTTCCCTCATGACTCTTCAACTTCTTTACAAAGTAACTCATTGCATTACATTATGACTCTTCATATTCCAATATTGACACTTGGAATTCCACTTACAAATTAATTAGAAATAATATTACAATTTACACTCATACCCACATAAGACAAAATTGGGTAGAACCAACTGGATAACCTAATAAAATAAAACATATCATGCTTGAGTTTAGGGAAACTTCATCTCAACAACTTCCACTTGGTGTCTCTCGACCACTTAACGGCGCCAAGATCTGTATTGCGCAATGATGTCCCCAAACTGTGGGATGGTGTCCAGATGGAAGTGGACTCTAGCCTTCATGGCATCTGGGTACACTGACTTGGAACCAAATTATGTTTCCTTCTTGAGTAGGAGCAACATTGTTTTGATTTAGGCAGGGCCACCAATCTACTTGTGCATATTCTGTCTATTTACTTCAAGATCTTCTTTGATCGTTACCTATCTCCATTGTTCCAAGTATTCATCTATCTCCTACCTAACCTGGTTCCTGAGCTTGATCTTTGTGAGTGAACCAACTGATGGGATCTTGTGGGACTTCACCAAGGAGTCCATGTTGTATAACCGTGCATACAAGGCCTGAATGTTACCAATGAATGAGGTGAGTTGTTTCTTATTTTGGATCAGCATCTGAACTCTTGATCTCTCCATCTCTTCTTGTTGGTTTGTTTTCTTTTGCAAGTCAAGTAGTGCCCTTTTGTATTGCATTGAACATTCATGCATGACAATGATGGTAGCTTGTACATTCCTGGGAGTGTTGACAAAATATTTACATTGTTGTTGCAAGCCATGCAAGTGGAAAATTTTCTTATGCACGGTAACAAGCTCCTCATAAAGATTCTGCATGGTCTCTCCAAGTGTCATTACTTCATCGAGTATCACTACCTTCAACTCTTCTAGATGGGCCTTTGCAGAAGTTGCATTCTGTGCCTCTGCACAGAGTTGTTCAACCTCTTGCTTAACAACCTGCAAGTTCTTTTCCAATTGTTTGTTCTTGGCCAACAAATAATCTGTATTTGAATTTGAAGCACCTATGAAGGCCAATTTGGTTGCAAAAACGACCCCTGAATT
The DNA here is from genome assembly GCA_000404065.3 of Pinus taeda. NCBI lineage: Eukaryota > Viridiplantae > Streptophyta > Pinopsida > Pinales > Pinaceae > Pinus > Pinus taeda. Next base: position 39,038 of record APFE030919749.1, on the reverse strand, counting down.
TATTCCGGTGTCGGTCATGATCACCCTTTCTCTAATGAATGCAGGATATGTGAAGTCGTCCGAAAAATGTTTCTTCCTCGCTTGTAAAATGTTTTTTCTGAATCTCATCAGAGGTCAAATTATACCTATCCATCACTGGACCATGATCGAGAGGAATACTATCCTCTTCCTTGCTTAGAGTTTACTTTGATGGAGGACAGGGAGACTAAATGGTGACCTGATGTGTACTTGGCGTCAAGTCAACATTTTGATTATGTGGCTCTTGTTCCTCCATGTCTTGAATTGCAATCAACTCCTTTATCTTTTGACAAAGCCCTTTATCCTACATTTGTTTACTCTTCTCCTCTGACTGTCAGTTCCATTCTAGCTCTTCAACTTTGCTTTGCATTGTTTCTTATGTTATTACCTCTATTCTTCGCCTTTGTTCTTCTTCTTACTTCTGTTTCTCTTCTTATTGTTGTAGGAATTTACAAGGTAAGTTCCTCAGATAGAAAACCAAAGGACACCTCTCACAAACAGATCACAGATCAATACATCATTATTCTTGACGTGGTTAAAACCCTCAAAGAGGGAACAATCTACGACTTGAGCCAATGCAGCCACTTCTAGAAATTTATTAATAAAAGAAAGGAAATTTACATAAGCTTCTCTCATGAACGGTTACCCTACAAATGACCCTCCATGCTCTTTAAATAGAGATCATGGACCAATCAGGTGTCAAGCCACAAATCAAGCGTCGGTAATACTTAGGAGAGAATGAACTGTCGGATCACTTCATGTCTAGAACATATCGTGACCGCCAGATTGTAAGTTACAAATGTACATAGTAAAGAAACACACTTTACCTAACTCTACACTCGACCAAGTTATACTTAACTATTTCCTATGTGTCGGAATATCCTAACATCCCCCCTTAAGAACAACTTGGGATAGGATTGAAGGATGTACAAATCTGACACAATAGGAGAAGGAAGGAGGCATTAGAGCCTATCCCCCCTTAGTGACAACTTCTTGAACTCCAATCATAAATCGAAGTTCAGTAAACTTCGCCTTTGTGATAGCCTTTGTAAAGATGTCAGCAACTAGATCATCGGTTGAACAATATTGCACTTCAAGAAGATGGTCATGAATGAGCTTTATGATGAAGTGCATGTGTAGTTCAATGTGTTTGTTGCGCTGATGTTGGACTAGATCTTTGCATAGTTGAATGGCACTTTGATTATTACACCAAAGTGTAGTCAAATGATGATGCTGAAAGCCAAACTCTGGCAGGATCTTACGAAACCACAGGGCTTCCTTACTAGCTTCTATGGCGCCAGGATACTCTGCTTCTGCTGAAGAAAGAGAAATGACACTTTGTTTCTTGCAAACCCATGTAATAGGTCCACAACCAAGAGTGAAGACATAACTGGCAATAGACTTCCGATTGTCGGGGTCACCAGTCTAATCGGAATCAGTGAAACCAACCAATAGAGGAGATGCTTCTGCACTGTAATGAATCCCAAACTGAACTGTACCTCGAACATAATGAAGTATTCTTTTAGCTGCTTTCCAATGACTTTCACGGGGGTTTTGCATAAAACAAGCAACAAGGCCAACAACAAAGGAAAGGTCAGGACGAGTATGGGTTAAATACAAGAGTTTTCCTACAAGTTGACGGTATAAGGTAGCATCAACTTCAGGAGAAGTACAAGAGACTGAAAGTTTGACTCCAGACTGAAAGGGAGAAGGAGCTGGCTTACAATCTTCCATGTGAAAATGACGAAGAATATCACAAGCAGACTTGGACTGAGAAAGGGAAATACCCTCCTTGGATTGCAAGACTTGAAGACCAAGAAAATAATGCAAGTGTCCTAAGTCTGTCATTTCAAAATTCTTTTTAAGGCTGGACTTCACATGGTTTAGAAGGTTGGGATCACTACCAGTAAGAATAAGATCATCAACATAAAGAACAAGAATGATAAGAGACTTACCCACTTTCTTGGTGTAGACAATATTGTCAGAATAACACCTAGAAAAGCCAGAATCCAAAAGAAAGCTATCCATTTTGCATACCAAGCCCAAGGAGCTTGCTTGAGACCATAAAGAGATTTCTTAAGTCGACATACAAGGCTGGAGTCTGTTTGGATGAAGCCAATGGGTTGTTCCATATATATTTCTTCATGCAAGTCCCCATGCAAGAAGGCAAATTTAACATCCATCTGATGGACTTCCCATTTGAAAGAGGCAACAAGGGAAAGAACAAGGCGGATAGAGTTCATTTTGGCAACAGGGGAGAAGGTTTCAGTATAGTCAATGCCTTCAACCTGTGAAAGCCCTTAGCAACAAGACGAGCCTTATGTTTATCAAATTTTCCATCTAGTCCAAACTTGGTTCTGTAAACCCATTTACATCTAACATGTTTTCTTCCCTTTGGAAGAGGAACAAGATCCCATGTATCATTTGCCAATAAGAGATGACATTCTTCATTCATAGCTACGCCCCAATCTGGATGGCCTGAAGCGTCTGCAAAGGTGTCAGGATCATTATTTGTTAAGGCTTGAGCCAATAAAGAAGAGGCTCTACCGAACTGAGAACGTGTACAACATTGATCTATAGCTTCACCTACTAGAGCACCTACTACATCCCGAGTAGCACAAACCCATTTTGGAAGTTGAGGAGCTAAAGGAGGATCCTAAGAAGGTGGGGGAGGATTGTCATCCTCGTTGTCATCATCTGAAGAAGAAATATTTTCAAAAGTAGAAGAGATAGGAAGAGGTGGCACATCCGCGAAGACTAGGCTCGCAGGCCGATTTATTTTCATCAAATTTTACATCTCTTCTAATGATAACATTTTTGGACTTGAATGGAATAAGTCTATAACCTTTTACATCTTCAGAATATCCAACAAAAGTACATTTCTCACTCTTAGGTTCTAAAGCTTTATGCTTCTCATCTGGAATATGGGCCCATGCTTCACTTCCAAAAACACGAAAGTGACTTACATCTGGTTTAATGAACTCCAAGCTTCTTCTGGAGTGATATTCTTTAAAACCTTAGTAGCAGTGCGATGTACTATATAATTTGCACAATTAATTGCTTCGACCAAAAAACTAAGACTAATTCCTTTAGATTGAAGCATACAATTAGCCATTTCCTTTAAGGTGCGATTCTTCCTTTCAGCTACACCATTTTATTGTAAAGTATATGGAACAGTATGTTGCATTTGAATTCCATGTTCAGTGCAAAAGTTGATGAATGTGTTGTTAAAATATTCTCCACCATGATCAAATCTTAGCTTAAGAATATGATGTCCAAATTGTTTCTCAACAAAGGCCTTAAAGGCCAAAAACATGTTAAAGACTTCACTCTTGAGTTTTAAGAAGTATACCCAAGTGCGTCTGGAGAAATCATCAACGAAAGTTAAGAAATACTTGCAGCCAGAGAATGAAGCAATAGAAGTGGACCACATAAATCACTATGCACAAGCTGTAAAGGGGCTGAGGCGTGCCAAGAGGCACGTTTTTCAAAAATATCCTAATGATGTTTTCCGAGTACACATCCGGAACAAACACCATCTCTACAAGATACCATAGAAAAACCTGTCACCATATTTTCTTTACATAGATTTTGAAGGGAGCAATAGTTTAAGTGACCAAATCTCTCATGCCAAAGTTTGTTCACTTCATCATTATGAGCAACAAATATTGAGGGAAGTGTTGATGACTCAAAGTTGTTAAACTTATACAACCTTGTAAAATCATTAGCGATTTCAGTAGCTAAAATATGTCTAGGATCTCTTAGGTCCTTAATTACAACATCGCGAGGTGAAAATTCAATGATTTTACCTTCACTTGAATGAGCTATCTGATATACAGATAGAAGATTGCAGGATAAGGTTGAAACACATAATACATCATTAAACTGACCATTGTCTAGATGAACAGTTCCAGTCCCTACAACAATAAGAGATCTATCATCACCAACATATATATTTTTGGAGTTACAATCATGTAAAGAAGAAAACATGACTTTGTTTTTGGCCATGTGATAAGAAGCTCCAAAATAAATGAGCCACTCATGAGAATGAGAAGAAGAAGATACATCAATGCATAACCAGACCAAGATAATTGACAACCACATGCAAAAAGTGCCATTCCTGAAGATGAAGTTGAAGTTGAAGAATGATCCAAATGGATGTTATGCTTCTTCATTGCGGCTTCCAAGGCTTCATCTTCTTAAAGCATTTAGATTCTAAGTGGCCATCTCGATTACAAAAGTGACAATGGCGATCAGTCTTCTTCCATTTGTTTTTAGTGGCCTTATCATTTTGCTGAAATGATCTTTCATTTTGAGACTGAAATTGCTTAGGACCCTTGTTTGGTTTAGGACCATTCTTTTTAGGAAATGATTCTTAGGATTCTTTGAATTTGGTTGGTGCTAGGCAGCTAAGGCTTTCTTAGAAGAGTTTCAAATATTAAGAAGACCAAGATGTAAGAGTTTTTCTTGTTCTCTTATTAAAGAATCACAAAAGGCATCAAAAGAGAGGAACTTGTAGTCTTGTCCTTGAGAAATAAAGGCTTTTCTAGTAGAATGGAAGGTGGAAACAAACACAGAGTAGGTTGGTCCCAACTTAGTAAGAATGGAATAGATAAGGCTACCATCTTCTTTCTTAACCTTAACACCTTCCAAGAGGAGTCTAAGGGTCTTGAACTTGGACAAAAGATCTTCAATGGAACAAAAATTATTAGGGTCCTACATAAGCAATTCATTTTCGAGTTGATGAGCTCTAATTTCATTTTTAATTCCAAAAACTTTAGTGAGTTGTTTCATTGCTTCATCAGGGGTATCATGTTCTATGATATGGAATCTAAGGTCTGGAGAAAGAGACATCCCTATCAACCCTTGTGCTTGATCTTACCTATTTTCCCATTTGGTTGCCTTATCTCCATCTTTAGGTTTAGTTTCTTGGCCTGAGACTATTTTGTAAATACCTATACTTCTAAGTAAATTCATAATGTAGGACCACCATTGGAAGTAGTTGGTGCTGTCAAGAATAACTTGGAACAGACTTTCCATTTTAACAGAAATTGAAGCTGTAGATGCTGAAACTAAGTGTTCCAATGGAACGATCTTGAAAAGTTAAGTCGATTAAAAAAAATGTCTCTGAAAATGGCTTCCGGATGAAGAAATTATGGCTTTCTGAAGAAAAGTTGTTAAAGATGCCGACGAAGTGCATGAATGTGCGGAAATGAATGATAATGTTATATTTTAAAAAAATCCCCCATTTTCCAAACTTAATCTAATTAGCTCAGTTTCAAAAAAAAAAATGAAAAAAAAAGTGACCCACTTTTATAAATAAGTGAAAATCTCTTTTACAATGGTACTTTATGAGCTACCCACTAAATTGTAACTTAAATAAAATATAAAGAATCTACTTTAGAATTATAAGTGACTTACTTTTGATAATGGGTGAGAACACTTTTACATAAAGTAACTTTAAAACATAACTTACATGTGATTTTTGAAAAAGTAACTCAACAAAAAGAAAGACTTGAACTCAAGACCTCTATTCTCATAAAGTAACTTTGGACCAAGTGAACTAGTTTCAAAGGTTAGTAATTTTTTGAAAAGAGGAAAGGGGAAGGCGGGGGACGGGGGGGTTTAGTCACTGAAACTTTGGGTTCGTGTTTACTTAAAAAATCTATTTTTGCCTACAAAATAAAAAACCACACAACCCAAAACGGACATACAAAAAAGACAAACCTTATGGCTTGAAGTTAGCTTTTGTCGGAAACTAAATATTTTCCTCAATGTTTCTGATTTTCCGAGATCGCACTAAAGCGCGGCAGAAAAGTGTAGAAATTTCACCTGTAAAACAAACCGATATATGCAATGTCCTAAAGCATAATACTTGTTCTACTTCTACAAAACATTAAACAGAAGCATAATCGAATTCATGAGCAACATCAAGTAGAAACATGCATAATTGGTCAAGAGAAATAATCACACATAACACAAGATATATCCAGGGGAAAGCACCAACATAAAACCCCAATCATGTATTATCAATCTAGTGGAAATCCTCTTCACAATACAAAGAGAATTAGCTATCAAGCTATTCTTCTCTCTCTGTACTCTGATGATCTTCAATCAGAAGATGAAAATCATGGACTACCTAGGCCTTAATATATAGGCCACAAGTCCTCCAATCTCCTATAATAGATCTTTCTCCATGCAAGGAATACTTACTAGAAATATCCAAGCATCTAATAGTACATTGTCCCACGTCTGATCTCAACTAGGTCTCTGACAGAACTGACATGCAACAGTTATCCATGAGTGAAGCCTTAGTTATCTAAAATAATAGTTGTCACATGCATGCAAACATTAACAAACTATATTTTCTTATTTTAACAAATTGTTAAAATAATCTAACTCGACTTGACTACTTAGAACTAAGTCGACTGATTCTCTCATTATAGAACTCATACTTATTCCCTCAATCAGTGGAGGAAATTAAGGATAAATTCCTCAATCAGTGGGACAACTCATGTGCATGCTCACAAAGACTTCAAATCCAAATTTCCTTAACTAATTAACTCAACTGAATTAATTAATTAATGTTACCAACTGCTGTTAAGACCAAAATTAATTTTACTTCCTATAGATAGACCAGGGAATGCTAAAAATAGGACGGCAGTCAGAAATGTTATTTTTAGAACTTTCTATTTTTAGTAGTTTCACCTCTCACCATAGGTGGCCAATGACCTCACTGGCCAAACTACTATTTCAGACATGCTATTTTTAGCACATTCTAAATTTAACATTTCTTGTTGCACATTTTTCAACACTCCCTCTCAACAAGAAAGACTTCCTCTCAAACCCGATCCTGTAACTCTAGAATGTTCTGAATGCAACACATCTACCTGGTCCACTTGCTCCAACAACACTTGGAACAAAAACACTCCCAATTGACCACTCGGTTGGGCTAAGAACATACTCTGATGTTGAATCTCTACCTGCTATTGACAAGTGCTCTCTCTCTGACATCTGCGCTACTTCAACATCTCCATGCATCTCGCACCATTGCACACCTCTTTGTGCCACCTAGTATTGTGCAAAATACTTGTGCCTCTCGCATTGTTGTAGCCTGCTAGCTATACGCTGTTTTAGGATTCCCTGCACTGTCGCTCTCTCTATCACTCCATCCGCATCTATCTCTACCCAATTAGTCAGTTCCTGCTACTCCACATCGGGGCTCCTGTAGCAAGGTCTCATCCAAGAGGTTGTGTACCTCAAGGATCCTGCCCCTCCTCCTTGGGACGATCACTCTATATCACTCCACTTCCTACCTGGAGGTATGGCTGCATGTGATCCCCCAACCCACCTAGCTCGAAGTTTCCCCCTACTGGAGGTCTCTGCATGAGTAGATGTCTCTACTCGATCTCCACTCAGCTTCCCCTGTTGTGGCTGCTCCATAACCTCCTGAACCTGCTGCACCAATCGTGGCTCGTCCACAATCGTTTAAGACTTCTTCTGACTCTGCATGTTGAGAGGTAATATACCCTCCCTTTCAACCACCAAGTCTCTAACCTTTGCCTTTCTCCTCAAGGCTTTGCATGCATCTTATACCTCAAGTGCATATAGGTTCTTGGCTAACACACCAATCTATTTCCACTTTCCTGTCGTCATGAAATTTTCTAGAAAAAGAGTTGATTTTAAATCAGCAATATCTCCCTCATCCGAACTTCGATTCAGCCGATTTTTTTTTTTTTTTTTTTTTTTTTTTGGTATTTTTCCACAAGGAATCCAAATATGCTATTTATTTCTGAAAATTTTGTACAAAAATTTTCAAATCCGCTCTGCAAACCCTCGGCCCAAAACTCAAAACTTTGAAATCTCCTCTCAGTATATTGTTCTTACTTGATCACCTATGCTATGATACCATGTAGCAATTTCACCTATAAACAAACTGATATATGCAATGTACTAAAGCATAATACTTGTTCTACTTCTACAAAACATTAAGTGGAAGCATAATCGAATTCATGAGCAACTTCAAGTAGAAACATGCATAACTGGTCAAGAGAAATAATCACACATAACACAAGATATATCCAGGGTAAAGCACCAACATAAAACCTGCATACGAATTCTAAATCACAGGAAAAATAAAAATGCGAGAGCATAACACATAAAACACATATACACAGAGATTTCCCACTGGATCTCAAAACCGAGACTACCAGCTTTATTTTTTCATTATGTTCCTTTCAATGTTACAATACATATTTATACATGCCGAAGCATCCAATACCATGGACCGAAAACCATCGCGTCCAAAATTGTGGACCGAAAACCATAGGTAGGTTCGCCCAACCTAATATAGGGTCCAAAAAAAATTTTCTCGGGGCGTTGCCCCGAAC